>MU628501.1:0-94360 GCA_025688805.1 Aspergillus egyptiacus | reverse complement strand
CGCAAATCAGCCCAACTTGCCGTGTTTCACATGGGCATCAACATGTGCTCATGACCGGATGACTATCGCCCGCCTTGGATAATCTACCTATCGTGGATTCGCGCCCGCCCAGACTCCCGACTCGCGATCTGATATCCGTGAAGATGGAAATCGTGACCATGGACGATAAAGCGAGATCGCTCCCTCAGTACTCCGCTCCGGCGCCTTCAATGCATCGCAACCCGCCCTCGGAGCCACCACATCCCCTGTCACGACACCCCGGGTTGTTCGCTCAGCCATGGCGCCAATACCCGCCCTCTTATGATGCTCACCAGCCTCCGGATCCGCGACGGGTGTCGAATGCTCCGCAGCCTCCACTGTCCGCCAACAGTTACAATCCGTCAATGCCGGGTCGGGAGCTACCCCAGCTCCCCACAGATGGGCACTATGGCAGGACCGCTAGTTTGCCAGCGCCAGCCCATGCGCCTGCCGAGGCGCCTCCCCAGCCAACAAATATTCCCCCCATGAATGGAGTCCTGCATGAGTCATCGCCTATGGCGGCGACGCCCGACTTCGCCAGGGCTCGCATGTCATTTGGTCCCCAAGACCAGCCTCTTCCGAACGGCGAACCTCCGGCGCTGCCCCCGCAGTCCCTGCCTCCACCCCAGTATACCCCCGCCGTTCCCTCCGTCTCTCACACACCGGCTCCTTATGAACATCCGAGCTACTACCAGTCTCAGTCGTACGGTATGCGACAGCAACGCAGGGCAACCCGAGCGCAGCAGGTAAGGGATCCATCCCTCGCCGTAGACATAAGACGCCACTTGGAGCTGATCAATCTACCACATGGGTTAGGCCTGCGACCAATGCCGAACGAGAAAAGCCAAGTGTGACGAAGGACGCCCGTCCTGTAGTCACTGTAAAGATAACCAGCTGACTTGTGTTTATAAAGAAGTTCCCCCGCACAAGTTAGTCCTGACTCTGCTGCTCAACGCATTGCATTGAAAACAGCGCTAACATCAACCCCTGAATTCCAGGCAGGAGAAGGCGATGCAGGCGGTATTGGATCGGATGCAGTTGATGGAGGACCAGGTGGCTGTTAGGTTCCAAGATCTCGCACAGCTTCATGTGCACATCGATCGTCGGCTTGACCAGCTCTGGGGCTTGCTTGCGGGCAAGGCCCAACCAGACATGCCTCAAATGTGGCAATTCCCCTCAACAAGGATGGATGCGGCAGAGCCTTTTCGACAGCCTTGGGCAAGGGCACCGACAGTTGTTAATGGCCTGAATAGTCAAGCTCCCCCCCAATACCAAGGGGTCATGATTGAACCCGGGGAGGACGGGCCTCTCTCGATCCCGCTCCAGCATACAACAGCAGCTCATAAACTGCTTGGCTGGCCCTCGATCATTAAACTACTCGCACCGCACCGCTACGATGAGGATTATGTCTTAAAGCTCGAACAGTATCGCGGGCTGATTAAGACCGATGGACGCGGCATGGACACGGAAGGGTTCAAGGAATTATTTCCCCAGCCATCGAGCTCCGACTCTAGAAGAATGGAGGGAGTCTACCCTCATACCGCCTCCCCTTCCAGAGCTTTCAACTCCCCCACCAAGTACAATGAAGCGCCTCTCGAAGTCAGAGGCATCGACGAGACTGGCCTGGTGTCTATAGACGGCGACACTGTCCGCCGTTATCGAGACAGTTATCTGAAGCATATGCACAGGCTCCATCCTTTCCTCGACGAGGAGGAGTTGTGTACCAAGATTGATCAATTCATCGAGTTGTACTGTCCCAGTCCCTTCAGACTAAATGCCAGGAACTCCGCGGGTACACCGAGGGGTGCTAAAAGAAAACGGTCCAGTGAGACGCTGGGAGAACCGGACTATGTCCAAGCGCAGGACGGCACTGGGCCCCAAAAGGTAGAAAAGACGATAATCAACGCCATCATATGCCTCGTGTTGGCCCTTGGCCGTATCTGCGAAGTGCGCGACGTGCCAATTCGTGGGCCCTGTACCGACCAGGTCATTGACTATCGAAATGAGCCAATTCCTGGCTCATCACCGCGCCCTACTGTATCTCCAGCCGGTCCCTACGCAATGCCCCCACCGCAAGCTGGCTCTTACTTGCCATATCCCGCGTGCTCGCCTGCTACGGGACCGACAATCGATGACGAGTTTACCATTCTCCCAGATCCCCCGCATCTTGAGAATGTGGACACCGTTCCCGGGCTGGCGTTCTATGGGTTCGCTGCGAACATACTAGGTCCCCGCCATGGCGCAACCGACCTTGAGTACGCTCAAGCATGTCTACTTGCCGGATTGTATGCCGGCCAGCTAGCCAATCCCTTACAGAGCGCTTCCTGGCTCGCCCAAGCAGGCAGGGCGTGTCAAGTACTCACACTACCGTAAGTGCATTCCTCTCTTACCCCGAATCTGAATGATGTTCTAATAAAAAACAATACAGCAAGTATTATAACGAGTATAAACCAAGTAAAGAGAAGGACCTCATTGAATTTGCCTATTGGACTTGTTCGCAGCTTGAGGGGTTCGTTATTATTCTCTTCCTCTATTATCAACCGAGCGTGATCCTGACGTGATATAGCGATATCTTGGCCGAATTAGATCTCCCGGCAAGTGGAATTTCTCACTCAGAGGGGCGCATTAAATTGCCAGACGGCCCATATGTCATGACTCTGCCGGACGATACAAGCGATCCCAACACAATCGTGCTATTCTATTACATGGCTCAGATCCACCTCAGGAAGGTTCTCAATAAAGTCCACTCGGATTTATATAAAGTGAAAAGTGAGGAGTTCCCCAACGCCGCCTTGGCCACCCTCGGACTACTTTCTAATGCCTTCGGCTCTCCGTAGGAAATGGCGAAACAACCCGATGGTCTTCACAAGTCGTCTCGGCGCTCAATATGAACCTCGACCTATGGCGATACAGTCTTCCCGAGGAAATGAAATGGCAGGATAATGACCCGCCATCGCCTGATATTCTTGAGGCCCGTATGCGAGCTAAATACTACGGGGCGAAGTACATCATCCACAGGCCCTTGCTCTATCACGCTCTCCACTATACGGGACCAAATATAAATACGAGTCCCGGCGGTACGCCGGCCGGATTATCAGTATCTGGATCGCAAACTCAGGAGGTATCGCCATCATTGACACATGGCCAACACGCCCCTGACATGGGCCTTATCGCAAGCGACCTTGGCGCTGTCCAGGAAGCAATCGGGCTGACTGCCCATTCCTACCGTGACCTCCCCCAGGCGCTTCGGACCAAGTGCAAAATATGTGTGGACGCGGCAATCAAGAGTACGGAGGTTTTTGACGCGATTGAAGGCCGTCCAGTTGTCACCAATATCTTTGGGACTGCTCATGCGTATGTACATCCAATCCAGCGATGTTCGGGCATCTTACTGACTTCGCGCACAGGCAATTTGGCAATATGCTAGTGCTGTCCACCACCTATATGTCACATCTCTCGGAGCTAGTGAAGCGAGAGGACCTCGAACGCCTTCTCCGAAGGACCATTGCCTTCCTGCTACGTAACAAGAACATCTCGCCGACTCTCAGAGCAGATGCGAAAATTCTCGCTGATATATATGAAAAGATTTTCGGAGAGCCGCCCACCATTACGACCATGTATGGATGAAAAGGCGGAAACGCTTGCTATTTCTGGGAGCAACCACCACTCCTAACTCTGGCCCTTTTCTCAACAACTTCACCCTTAATCTTACACCACCACATTACCATCATTGTCTTGTGCTTTTCCTTCGCCCAATGTTTGCATTTGACGCTACCAGTTGCACGGCCGTTCTTTTCCATGGACAAACTTTTCTTTTCTATCCGTCATTTACATCACATGAGACTCGCTGCATTTCATCAACGCAGGGTGGCTGTCTGACAAGCGATATTGTCTGTCATTTTGTACTTCTCTTCGCCGTGTGGTTCTATTTATCGGAGTTCAAGGCGGACTAACCCTACTCATACCCGTGGACACTTGGAGATGGCATGGGAGGAAAATCTGTTTGCATTTTAAGCGATTTCACAAACCATGCAGTAACATATTAGCTGATTTAGGTTGTGACTAGTGAGAGTCCATATACCCCAGGTTATATAAGGAATGGGATCTGTGTGCTGCTTAGTCTGTTTTGTGACTGGAGACAACTGAAAATCGGTCGCGATGGCCAGATGTGGCATGCAAATGAGCAACAGATCAACCAGATACTGTACATATTAAACATGATAATTCATTTGGCACTTAGTCAACCGCGGCCCGCTTCCATCTAGGTAACTGCCAGTGGTGGGCAAATAGTGGTGGACGAGAACATGGTGTCATACTTGGTTCGCTCCATTATTAAGACTATGAACCTCGGTTTCAGATGCTCCTAATTCCATTTCCCCGCATATTGTTCCATCCATGAGCGCCAGAGAAGAAACTTTTAGCGAGTCAGAGCGCGTGCCTCAACTGACCATGGCGGAGAAGTCCAGAGAAAGGGGGTTTGTTCTCTCGACCGCTGGCTGCCATATGAAGGGGGCGTGGCCGTCGTTGCATCCCCCCCCAATGTGCTTTGCTCACTCCCATCAACGCTGTCGGTCGGGCTGTAGGTTACACATAATAGTATACCTACATACTACTAAGGTGGTACAACATGGCGCCACAAGGATACTGGTTCTCACGAGAAGGTACATCCCAGAATTCACCTCCTCGTTTCATCGCTATTATTAACGTTACCCCTGGCTGTGTACAGGATTTACAGCCGACGTCTTGGGGAAGCTCATGCAGAGAACCGTCCTCTGCCCATGGAAGACCGTCCCACTCATCCTACTCGCCCATTACACGGCTAAAGGCCAAGTGACGGCGTTGCAGCACCCAAAGGCCTTCCAGGCGCTGAAGATCCTTGCCTCCCTCGCTGTCCTCCGCCGCCTCAACGCCTGGCTCAACCAACGCGCTTTGAACAACGGGGTTTCGGACCAGTATGACTGGAACAAAGAAGTCGTCGTCCTTACCGGCGGTAGCGGCGGCATTGGCAAGCAGGTGGCTACCTTGCTCGGAAACCGCGGCATCAAGGTCGCCATCCTCGACATCCAGGCGCCCCAGGGTACGCTGCCTTCCACCGTCCGTTTCTACAAGTGCGACATCACCTCTCCCGACGTCATCGCCGATGTGGCCGCAGCCATCCGCACAACCATGGGCGAGCCCACCATCCTGATCAACAACGCCGGCATCCTCACCAGCCGCACCATCCTCAACACTACCGAGAGCCTCACCCGTCTTCAGTTCGACGTCAACACCCTCTCGCACTACTGGCTCGCTCGCGAGTTCCTGCCCGCAATGATCAAGCGCAACCATGGCATGGTCGTAACGGTCGCCTCGCAGGCAGGATACATCTCCTCGCCGAATATGGTCGACTACTCGGCCACCAAGGCTGCAGCGATCGCCTTCCACGAGGGTCTCGCGGCGGAGTTGGTGGCGCGGTACAATGCGCCTCGCGTGCGCACAGTGCTCCTCACTCAGAGCTTCGTGCAGACCACCCTCATTGATAAGCTGACGCCCGAAGATACCTGGTTCAATCCGCTGCTGCATCCGGAGACAGTGGCGGAGAGCCTTGTGGAGCAGGTCCTGTCGGGGAAGAGTGGCCATGTTCTGGTTCCTGGGTCGACCGGATGGCTGGCGAAATGTCTAAGGGGGTTCCCGTTGTGGCTTCAATATGGTTTGAGGTTGCGCTTGGAGCGCTTGATGCGGGCTGATTAGTTAGTCTCAAAGTTTGTTGGTGTAGCCTGATATCTGTTCGTGAGTTTTTCTATAAGATACCATACGTCTTTGATGCAGAATGAGCCCGTTTTTATTACATTAATCTTTGGCTATGCATGTATGGAAAGTGGTCTGTTAGTTAGGCACCGACCCAAGTACTACTATATATATTGTTGTATACAAGTACAGGTATAATAGCATTGATAATTATTTCTGCCTCAGGCAGTGCCCCCGCATTCTTCGGCCTGGTGAACCGGGTCCCAGTCACATGAACCGTGGATCGAGATACTCAACTTAGCTGGAGAACTATAATACTTACTCTTTACACTCAGAAACTAAAATCTATCTGGTAGTATCAATCCAAGCCTCATCTCTACCTAGAAATATCCATCCTCGCTTCATCCATCACTAAGAGCAGGGAAAGAGTTCCGTCTTCCAGCCTCTCTGATTTCGGCACGTTGCATCTCCACCGCCCAGCCTCACCGCATCGATCCTTCTTCCCGTCCGTCTCAGCTCAATTGATCCCAGCCCAATTCTCCGGTCGAGCTGGCAAACACCAGGACAAAAAAGATAATCCACGTCGTCAAATCTTCTCATCTCTTTTCATCCTGCATCTACTTGCACGGTCATCTTCTGCAAAGGTCTTCCCCGCATTCTTCACCTCTGACCACGATACACCCCCGATCTTGTCGTCCTCCCAACCGATCGGATCTTAAGGCGCTAATCGCTAGCGGCCAATTGTCTGGTTGCTCCAGCCCCCCATCAGCAACGGCAGATCCACGGTTCAGCTCCCTTGTTTACAGCCGCCCAAACATACTCACCGTCAGCCTTGTCGCGCTCTCTTCTCATTTTCATCCCCTTCTTTTCATCTCTTCCTGCATTTATGCTTACTGAAATTGTTGTTATTACTTTAATACTTGGTGTTTTAACTGTCTAGGCCGATTGAAGCCGGAACCCACATGAGTGCCTAATCGAAGAGCTAGAATAGCTCTCTGCCCATCATGTTCAAGGCCCTCATGGGCGGGGGCCGTTCCTCCTCCTCTTCCGACGCTCGCAACTCATCCTCCAAGAGTGGCGGTCGCCGCAAGCAAACCTTCAAGCACTCTACTTCGTTCACCGGAAGCCACAAGCCCACATGGGGTGACGACCGTGATCGCGGCTTGGGCGATGTGTCAGAATACCCTTCCCCCGGCGGTCGAAGCAGACGCCATGCCGAAAGCGCAGCGGACGAGTCGGACGCTTTGGGGTATACGACTGCGGACTCAATTTACTCAGAGAATCGTACTGTTGACGAACGGGCGCCGAACCGCAGAGATTCGGAGTATGATGCGCGCGATGAACGGTATCGGGGCGAGCGGGAGAGTGAGACTCGGCTCGAGCGCCGACAGTCTGCGTCGGAGAGGGATCACTTGGTCGACAGATATAGTCATCGACCGGAGCGATCAAGGACACAGTCGGGGGATTCGTATTTGCCACCGACGATGAGCGGTGGAATGCATGCGCCCGCGCCTGCACCGGGCCCGGACATACCCTCTGGGCCGATGCCTCCCATGCAGGGTCCATCACAGTCTCCGTTCCCGACGAGCTCTATGCCTGGTCCTGATGCACCTCTGTCATTTACTTACGAACCGCATGTCCAGGGACAGTTCCCTGGGCAGTTCCCAGCCTCATATCCTAATGATTACCGTCCGTCCAATCCTGCTGGCGAAGCGGCCGATTACTACGGTGACCAAGGACAGTCAGTCGCAGAGCAGCCGGGTGTGCGACCTAAACCTCCGCTAGTAATTCCTAATAGTCAAGCGCATTTGATGACAGCCTCTTCGACTCCGAACCCTCCCCCCGAGCCTAGCAGTTTAGGGCAAACCGGAGCCGCGGCTTCATACTTTGATAATGAGTCCGACCACGGCAATACATATAATGAGCAACTTCCTAATCCTGGCCCAGAATCCAGGCCGCCTAGACCATCACAACTTCCAAATGCAGGTGTCGCAGGAGCCCCAGCTGCAGCGGCCACTTATGGTGTGGGAAACAATTCTAGCGAGCAAGCCCCAACGGGCTCTCCATCCACATACGCTCCTCTGGGACCACCTCATACCAACAGGCCGCCTCACTCCCACTCCCACTCCCACTCTCACCCACATGGCATGGGTGCCGCAGTTGGCGCGGCCACAGCTGCAGCGGCAACATACGGCGTGGGAAATTATTCTGGCGAATCCGTCTCACATGAGTCTCCATCCACATACCGTCCTCCCAGACCACCACATAGTAACAAGCCGCCTCAGTCTCACTCTCATGGCCTGGGTGCGACAGGTGGTGCGGCCATAGGGGCAGGGCCAACGTATGGTGTGGGAAACTACTCTGGCGAATCAGTCCTACCTGATTCTCCATCCACATATGTTTCATTTGGACCACCGCCCACCAACGAACCCTCTCACTCTCACTCTCATGGCATGGGAGTCGCAGTCGGCGCTGCCGCGGCTGGCGCAGCCACTGGTTACATGATTGGACATCATCACAGTTCGTCTTCGGGCTCTAGCCACGGTTCGCAACACAACATGCAAACTCCGAATGAACTTTCCCACGCAGGTTTCGGGTACTCTAACGCGGCTCAAAGCCCGGCCCTATACGCTGCGGGCGCTGCGTACGCTTCCAATCCTGTTCACCCTCACCATGCTACGACATTTCATGAGTCTCCTTCCCAGTCCTCAGGAATTGCTTTCCAGACCAGCCAGGGTGGGCCACTGGACAAGTTTATTGGTTTCTGGCGCGACCCGGAAGGTGTTGGGAGATACGAAGAATATACAGAAGCTATTGGAGTGTGCAAACACTGCTTTGAGCCTGGCACAACATGGAGAGATGCGCCACGAGTTCACCACTACAAACGACGCCGGTCATCCGACCGCGTCAGTGGCGGCTCTCGGGTTGAAAAACTAAATCGCTATGGTCCATCTGAAGACGAAGGCCGACGCCGTAACTCGTCCAACAAGTCCTGGCTGCCAGCTATTCTCGGTGGATTCGTGATGAAGGCTCTCTTTGACAACAAGGACTTTGACGACTCCTACAGCATTCGGCCCTCTAAAGTGGCAGGTTCGTACTCGGATAGCGATTCTTCCTCTGATGGAAGGAGTAAGACCTCGCGCGCTGCTTACAAGCGCTCCAGCCGTAGTCGCTCGCCGCGCCGAATTGGCCGCGTCGACCACCGCTCTAGGGCAAGCGGATACGAAAGTTTCCGTATTGGCTCCCGCTCCCGCTCCCGATCTCGGTCGTCCTCGAGGTCCAATCGACATGCTCTCCGGAACGCGGCTCTCGGGGCCGCCGTAGGCACGGCGGCGGTCTCAATGGGCAAACCGAGCCATCGAGATCGGAGTGATAGCAGTGATAGCAGCAGTCGCAGCCGCTCCCCACGAAGGGGCAGGGGCAGAGGCAGGACGTCATCTTCGTCCGGTACATCCGTCATAAATATGTCAAGACCTGTCAATGGAAGTCTTGCTTCCTTCTTCACTACTCCTTCTGAGAATCGCAGGTCGCCGCAGAGAAGCCGGTCAAGGAGCATATTCACCTTCAAGAACTCATCATCCTCGTCTGTCGATGACGATCTCGCTTTCGGGCCTGGCTATACCAACAAGCCTAGATCTAAGTCTAAGAAACATACGTCCAAGGGGAAGAAACAAAAGAAGGAGAAAAACATCGATGGGAAGCTTCTCGCGCTAGGCGCAACGGCAGCTGCACTCGCCGCTTCTGCGCCCCGTCGAGGCCGTCGGCCTGGTGAGCTCCTCGTTCGTCGGGGATCTCGTTCTGATCGGTCAGATTCCTCGGCCAGTGACGACGAAGGCTGGGAGGATGTAGAGTCGGACCACTCCTCGAGCGTCAGTTCCAGTCTTGCCTATGGCTCAAGTGGTCTTTTCCCTAGTGATGACTCGCATTCCTCAGATTCCTCGAGCCCTGGATGGGGTTGGGGCTGGATGATGAAGAGCAAAAAGAAGAAGTCGACGAGACGGTCTAGTCCCAACAATCGCCTAGCGACTGGTACCGCCGTAGCTGCTGGAGCGCTTGGTACGGCAGCCTTGGCTTCTAAGTATCATCAACACACACCGTCTCCCAGTCAGACTCATAGCAACAGCTCCGCGAGTCTTCGGAATGTCGCTCCAGTAGCTACTTCCGACCCATCTTCCTTCGAAGCTATTCCTGTCTCATCACCCCCGAGAACTGAGCCGCATTTTGTTCGGCCTGGTCCAATTCCTCTGCAACAGCCGCAGCCAGTAACACCCGTCTATCAGACTGTGTACACGTCTCAGGGACCGTCAGTCACACCAGCTTTCAGCCCATTCCCTTCGTATGATTCCCTGGGTCGAGAAATGCCGCAGAGTCAGTGGAACGGGGAACCAGATTATTCTCAATCCTTCCAAGGGGCCCCTGTTGCGGAGAGTCGCCAGGCGCGAACTGAATCAACTCCTGTCTTTCGTACCGAGCCTCTAGAATCTACTACAGGCTCTCCAATTTTGCGCCGTCCAAAAGAGTCTGCTTCTGTTCACTTTGAACTGACTCGCGAGCAAGAAGACAAGGAGCGACGTGCGGCTCTTCTCGAGAGCTCGAATCGTGACAAGGAGCAGGACGATGGAATCCAGCTTGTTGATAAAGAGGGTGATATGCCTTCCTGGGATAATCGTGGAAATGAGTTACATCGCCATGACAAACAAGCGCGAGAGCGGGAATATGAGAAAGAGCGCGAGCGCGACCGCCAGATGGAGTCAGAGAGGCGTTACTGCAAAGAAGACCACGATAGGGACAGGTCATCTTCTTGGGCTGACACAGTGGCTGCTGGTGCGTTAGGCGCTGCTGCCGCTTCTGCTGCTTATGCAGGAAGATCATCCCAGGACGATTCCTCGGCGGCGAGTGAGAGACTGCGTGAACGTCGGGAACAACGAAGAGCAGAGCGGCGACGTGCTACTGAGCCTACATCTGTCTCGCCCGCATCTGACACCCCCGAGCGAATGAAAGCGCGAGAGACAATCGAGGAAGGCGCGGAATCAGCTAGCCCTTCGCACCACGTCAAAACACCTGCTTACTATAATGTGGACCGAAGACAGTCGGTTCATGATGACTACGCGTCATTCTTCCGCCCAGAAGAATTGCGTCGCAGCCCCGAGTCACAGGACCGACGAGGGCCTCCCCCAATGCCGAAAATTATCGAGATTGAGCCTGCAAGCGAGGCCCCGCGGCAACAAACAAAAGAACACCTCCCATGGCCTGTCCCATCCTTGAACGTTATTGAACCAACACCTCCCCACAGTAACCCCGCCTCCGTAAGGGATGTGACTTCGCCAACCGTCACACCTTCAGCGCCTTCTGTGCAAAAGCAGCCCGAGCGTTCGACCGGGTCTCGAGTATCGTGGGGCCAGCACCAAACGCACGAATACGAAGTGCCCTCTACCTCCTCTGAGCGGAGCTCCACCGATTCCGATCAGCGGACACGCAATCATACCCGCGTGAATGCTTCTCGAGATATACCTATTGGCCACCCACATGACAGTCCTGCCGCCGGTGCTGGAGAAGGTTTGAATGAGGACATTGAATTCACTGCTACTGTCGCAGCTGCGGCTGAAGCGGCGGGATTTGACCCTTCGCTTGTAACGGATGACCCGGAGTTCCGCACACGGACTTCGCCCCCCAACTCCAATGTTCGTGATGGTTCTGTCTCGCCGACGACCAAGGCACCCCTGCCGGCTGAGCAGTCCCACGAGCGTGTGGAGGGAGAAGCTACAAACCCTTCGACGCCTATGAAACAGGTTTTTGGACACGTGGGCTACGTATGGCCTAAGCCACACTTTTCTGTTCCTCTTCTTGAAGGCAGTAGAGGGCTTGATGTATCGACATCTGTGGAACAACCTGTTACTCAGGGTATTGAAGAACGTACGGAGTCTACAAACGAGGAACCCCCCCGCAGATTTACCGAGCCACAAGATACTACTAAGGAGCGCCCACAACAGCAGTCGAATCCACCGAGTGAGGGAGGCTTCGCTATGCCGGGTGACTTCAAATTTGAAGAGCAAAAACTTAAGCGGCGCAGTACCTTGCCTATCCTAGAAGAAGCCCCTAAGCCTGGAGTTCCCCAAGATGCTCCAGAAGCTGCGCCTGAGCCTGTGCCTAAGCTTCTGCGAAGGAGCAAAACCGAATATGCCGGGAACGAGCTCAACGATCTCCACGACCTGACGGCAGCTGGTGAAGACGGAGGGGATGGCAAGAAGAAGTGGGGCAAAATGCGATTCAAGCGTGATAAAGATACACAAGATGACAGTTCTTCCACCAGAAGCGCCGATGATAAAGGCAAGAAGTCTAGCAAATTTCTGGGCAACCTCTTTGGATCCAAACACCCCAAGTCAGTAGAAAGCCAGAGATCTCCTGAGAAACTTGAACCTCGCGAGATCCAGTCACGCTCCTCTGATGATTCTGGGCGCTGGTCTCTGGATTGGAGACGACGATCTAACGATGACGCACGGGTTCAGTCGCGCTCCTCTGAAGAGTCTGGGCGCTGGTCCCTGGATTGGAGACGACGACATGATAACGACTCACGAACCCGCGTGGATGATACGGCTGACAAGGAGAATATTCCCAGTCAAAGTAACAAGTTTAGCAGGCGAAGCTGGGAAAGTTCGCGCAAGGAACGGTACGGAGATAAGGGTGGGCTGGAGGATGAGAAGGTATAGTCTATAGTTGTCCTTCCATGACTTTTGTAAATCATGTGTTATATGACCCTGTTATGCCCATAATGAGTGAATTTTCTTCTTTTATTTCTTTTGTCTGCTTGAATCTGATTTGGTCTTCTTCTCATTCGTATAGGAACCAAGGACCTCCCAGGACACCGGCCGAGGCCAGTCTTTTTTAGCCGACTGCCCCGAAGTGCCATCAATGGACGACACCGGTGATGAAGATAGTGCTTCGGGGCCATCTCTGATGGATAAAGAAGGGCTCGGGCTGAGGCTGAGCTTCGTGCCTCGCCGCCCAAGAAGTCACTCGGCATCACCACCTTCGTCGGAAAAGATCGTTACCGCCTCAGCCCCGAGATCCATATCCCCTGGGCCGACCTTAAAGCACCATGAAAAAACTGCTTTAACACCCCTCCCAGACTCCCTTGAGCGATTTGGCGGCTCCCCAACCGCGGTTCCCTTGCATTTCCGTCCGCCCCCAACATCCCCTAGACTCCAGCGTTCGCCGTCGGTCACTTCGCCCGACAGCCCGCCCAGCGCGGAACGACGGAGTCGCCCGAGTTCCCACGAGTTCAAGCACTCGCGTGAGTTTCGACCTCTCTTCCTAGTTGAACGTCACGGCGCAAGCAAGGGGGACAACCAGTTTGATGAGCCACTGCCTTCCCTCCCGTCTACCGGTAGTTCCTCTATCGAAGATCTCACGGCCGTGCCTGATGAAGATACCCGGGCACACAGCGTTACCCGTGGAATCGACGATGACCACCAACATCAGCCGGCCGGTGCGCAGAAGGAAATACCCCGCCCCGAGGACAATAAGCGCACCCGAACAATATTTGGCTTTCCGCGTCGTTCATCCAGGAAGAAAGAGCTAGGTTATGAGTTCCACTCACCCTCAGAACTCTTGCAGGATCTGGCACGCACCTCATATCCTGGTGTACCGCCATTTTTGTGTACGGTTGCCCTTCCGTCCGCCGAGGGATCTGCTCAGGGTGTTAAAGACGAGGAGCTTCAAAATTTACCCCCTCTGCCGGATTCCCGCCCGGCTACGCCCAAAGATAAAACCGCCAATGTTTCTGATGAGCTAGGAACACCTACTCAGGCAAAATTTCCCACAGAAAGTCTGCACACTGGACCGGGATTCGCGGGCACCGTTAACACCGCACTTGCCGCTGCTGTCTCAGAATCTCCCTATCCTGATACAGAAACCCTTTCAAAATTTGCACCCTCTCATGCCGATGACGATGTAGCCACCGTCAAGGACATCTCGCGTTCAACGTCTCCCGTCGGCAACAAAGAGCGGTCTGGGTTCCCCGCTCCAGCGGGTCTGGGTCTTGCCGGTGTCGTTGATGCCGCTGTGTCCGATAGTAAGGCCCATCACGATGAAATGCAGACAGACTTGCCGGTTACGTTGCCCGCTGAAAGTGAGAAATCGTCTGAGGATATTGCTGAAACGACGGAAGATGAATTCTTTGATGCAGCGGGCACACCGGATTACGCGGTTAGTCGCGATGAAATTGCGGATGACCTGGCCTGGCACGTTGATCTTCTCCCTTCGCGGATTCCGGGCTATACTGTCGGTGAGAATGTCTCTCGAGGTGATGATGTGTCAGAGCAGAGCCCGGAAGCTGTTAAAGTGGGGGACGTGACTCAACCGGAGACTGTCTCTGTTGAGTTCCCTACCCAATTACTTGAGAACCAGAAGGCCCTGGCAGAGTCAACTCAGGTGCAAGCTGAACGTTCTGTTCTTTCCCCCGAACAACCAGAGAGGGTTCTTCTGGAGCCTGTAATTGAGCTACCCGAAACAGAAGCAGAATCTCAAGTGCCGAGTCAGTCTTCATCAGAAAAGAAAGACGAAAACAAGTACAAGAGCAGGAGCGTTGATTTGACTGAGAAGGTTCAGGAAAGGGCTCTGGAGCCTGTCACTCAGGCCTCTGAATCTGAACCTAGATCCGTGGAGGAGCGAAAGGCTGGCAAACGTACAAATACCTTCGAGTCGCCCGTTCAGGAGCTCGGATATGCTCAGGCTGATGTTCCTGGGGAATTCCCTATTTCCGCCACCGCCTCCGCTCCTGCTACCGCGCCAGAGGAAGACGTATCGTCCGATAAACTCGCTGCTGAGCGCGCACTCACTGCCACTGAGTCCGTAGCAGACAAGCCTAATCTCCAGCACGTGCAGCAAGCGACTGCTCCTGCTCCTGCCTCAGATGAGGTTGTACCGCCTCAAGGAAACCCCGCTGAGGAGCGCGACCGCGCCGTCACTGAACCCGTGGCAGACGAGCCTGTGCTCCAGGTCACCCAGGAAAAATCCTCTGCTTTGGCGGCTTCTGCTGAGACAGAGGCACCCCCTGAATTCCCCGTGGAAACGCAAGAAAGCATAGTTGCTCAGCCAGAGCCTGATTCTCTGAGTCACGAAGAAGCTTCGGCCCCTGCGGCTTCTGCTGAGGTAGAGACATCACTTGAATCAACAGAGCCAATGCAAGAAAGTGATGTTGCTCAGATCGAGCGTTCTGAGAAGGCTGAGCCGGTTGCGAAAGAAGTTGAGCCGTCATCTCCTCCGGTCAAAGAGGAGTTTGTGCCCAAGGTGCAGGACGACATTGCTAGCGGTAGCAAGAATATTGGCACTGAGACCACAGAAGACCAACTTACCGCAGGGGAATCCGTTGCTCCTCCAGCAGATGACTCTCAGCCTGTAGGCCCAGCCGAGCGTGAACCACGTCAATCAGTGGATAAAGCCACGACCAATGACAACAAAAAACGTGTACCAGAGCAACCAGCCGTGGAGGCACAAGAGGCTGAATCTTCAAATGGCAAGAAAAATAAGGACAAAAAGAAGAAAAAGAATCTATTCTCGACCCTTGTGGAGGCCATGATTCCAACCGCCGCTCAACGACCCGGCAAGCAATCAGATGTTACGGAGCCCAGCCCTGATGCAGCCGTTGAAACGCCAGCCTCGCCAGAAAGTTTCGTAACTCCAGCCGAAGAATCTGCGCCTGGGCCAAAGCTGGAGATAGAGCCGACTGAACAGATGTCCCGTGAAAAGGAGGCGGCTGTGGCAGAGCCTGAGGTTCCAGCCGAGGATTCTGAGCAAATAATTCCCATGACGGCTGCGCAGGAAAAGGATGCGAATAAAGAAAAGGAGGAAAATATGCGCTCTGCGGCGCTTGAAAAGGCGGAGTCTGTGCCTGCTGAGTCCGCGGCTGGCATGGTGGCTGATTCTCCTGTTGCTGATGCACAGGATCCAGAGGAGGTCAAGTCCGACACTGAGAATTCTGCGGGTATGGCTCCTTCCTTTAGAGAGCCAAGTAAGGACTCAACGGAAGAGATCACGGAAAGTGCCCCGGAACCTGAGCCTGTTCAAGAGGAAGCGGACGTTATATTTCAGCCAGATCAAACCACAAAAGCGCTTCAAGACCGGACTCCGGAGCAGCCCCGAGAGAACCTCGAGCCTCATCAATCTGTAGTTGACAGATTGGTCGTCTTAGACACTGAGGCATTTGATATCGAGAAGCCTGTACAGAAGTCGACGGAGCAAGTCGGCGAAAGTGAAGGGCCGACAACCAGTGCTACTGGGGAATACCCTACTGGAACAGTGGTACAGCCACCTTTGGAGGGCAACGAACAGGGCACTTCCGCTTTGGTACATCCAATCTCGACTGCAGAGCCAAGTGAACCCGCCGTCTATAACGAGCCTGCGCCGGAAGGAAGCGAGAAGCCCGAAGACCAATCCACAGAAGTTACTGCTGACGTCGCAGTGCCTGAAGATCCAGCGCACAAGCTTAAGGAAGAAATTCTCGGACACAAGCCAGAGGAGTCTCCAGTTCCTGTCGAGAGTCTCCCAGAAGCCCCGACAGAGGAGACTCAAGCGGTTTCCCCGAAGAAAGACAAGAAGAAGAAAAAGAAGAGCCGACAGTCGGTTTCTCTTGATGAACCTGGGGCAGAGGCTACTCCGACGGACCCTAGTTCGGCCAAGGGGGATGATGTTGCACCTGCAGACCAGCCAACTTCTGACCCTCCGGCTACAGTTAAGGATACAATTGAAAGCGCAGCAAAAGATGACAGGCCCACAGAGGATCGAGCTGAGCTTGCCGCAAGCACAGAAATACCGGCCACTTTTGAGCCTACGCCTCTATCTCCCATCGCGGAAGAACAGCTAGTTTTAGTTGAAGGTGCCCAAGAGCTTCCAACAGAATCCACCGCTTTTAAAGCCGAAGACGTCGCCGCCACGCCCGCTCAAGCGCAGCCTTCTCTTCCTGCAGAACCAGCTCCGGAAATCATGGAGCCGCAACAACAGGAACAGCCAACAGAAGAGCCACAAAGTCCATCGTCAAAGAAAAAGAACAAGAAGAAAAAGAAGAGGCAGTCTTCAATTGGCGAGGCCCCGGCTGGTACGGGACAGCCTAGCTCTGAACAGCCCGCCGAATCTATGAACGAGACCGCTGCTCCTGCCGAGACGGAAGAGTCTGTCCTAGAGAAGCCCGCTGAATCTATCACTGAGACTGCTGCTGCAAGAGAGCTTGTCTTAGAAGAACCCCCCGAACCTCTTGGGGAGTCAGCTGTTACTATCCAGCCAGAGGAAATTGCTGCTGCCACGGCGTCTCAAGCCTCTGTTGAAGGGCCTTCTGTGCATGAGAAAGAACCTAAAACCCGCGAGGTAGCACCGATTTCTACCGAGGAGACCCCAGCTGCTACGGAGGAGCATGGTTCAGAACAGCCTGCTGAATCTGCCCCTGAGGGTGCTGCTACTGCTGAGTCGGAGAAGGTTGTTGCTGCTCAGGACACTCAAGTCCCTGTTGAGGAGCCCACTGTACTTGGGAAAGAATCCGAAAGGCACGATGTTCTACCAGCTGACGAAGAGACTGCGACATCTAAAAAGAAGGCGAAGAAGAATAGGAGGAAGCGCCAGTCTGTTTCTTTTGTGGATGAGGAGGCTAAGCCAACTGAAGAAACCCAGTCTGCTTTGCCTGAATCAACTGAGAAGTCAGAAGAGCACTCAGAGAAATCATCTGCGCCTTCTGAGGAAGTTGCTGAGGCCGAAAGGGACACTGGGCAGGCCATTGGCGAAGTTCCAACTGCGGAAGAGACCAATGAATCGGAGACGAAACCAAGCGAATCGTTAGAAGTTCCACACACATCTGAGGTGCCAGAGGAGCCTAAGGCAATTGACAATTCCGAGCAAGGAACAACAGATGACGCTGCGAATCAGACCAAACAAGTCCCAAGTCAAGAGGCTTTCGACGAGAAAGCTCAAGACTCAACTGAGGCTACGGAGCCGACAGAAGTAATTCCTTCTCTAGAGCCTGAATCGCCTTCGCCTGTGGAGCAAGCTGCTAAGACAGCAGAGCCAGAAACTGAGGCTCCAACGCCTCCGGAAGATAAGGAACAGCATTTGCGCAAGCCCTTGGAATTGACAGAGGACGAGACGGTACCCGCCGAACACTCCGGGATACAGGAAGAGCCTATAACCCCCATCGAGCCTTCCGAGAACGTACAAACCGAGTCTGAAATGGCACCTGCAACCCCTGAAACGGGCGTATCCGGCCCAGAACGTGAAGAGCACGTCGATGCGCCCAGGACTGCCAAAGAAAAGAAGAAAGCCAAGAAAAAGCAGAGACGCCAGGCCGAGCTCGTTACTTCTGATGAGAAGTCCCAGGATCCCCAAACGCTAGTGAAGGAGGACGTGGATCCCGGGACAAGTCAAATACAGACCGACAGGGTAGTCCTAGCCGCTGAGGAAGACAGTAAAGATAATCAGTTTCATCAGTCTCACGACGCCGGATCCCAGGCCGCCACGGATAACGATTTGACCTGGACTGAGACTGATAACGAGGTGTCTTCGCAGGTAGGACAGCGGCATACGGCTTCAACGGGTCCATCGATCGAGCGTGATGTTGAGGCTCAAGGGGAGAAACCGGCACCGGCTGGGGGTGCCGCTGGGGATGGTCTGGTAGGTGAGCGAGAGACTCAGGCTGTTGGAGAGGGGGTCTTTGGGGAGAAGAATGTGACTGAAGATATCCCGAGACAAGAAGTAGGTGAGCGGGAGAAAAAGGAGGAGGTGGAATCAGAAAAGCTATTTGTCGTGACTGGGCCAGAGGAGAAGGTGGATTCGGTAGACACCCTATCTGCCGCCGCTGAAGTTTCCGAGCCAGTCGAAAAGTGTAAAGCGGAAGAAGTGGTAACACAACCAACAGTTGAAGTTGAGCCCGAGACCGAAGCCAAGGCGCAAGCGCTTGATGAATCACGTCCGCGTGAATCGGCAGCGGACGTCGGAACTTCCGAATCAGCAGGCCTGTCCAGAAAGCTGAGTAAGAAGCAGCGGAAAAAGCAACGCCAGGCGCAGAGGGCCGCTGCTGAGAGGGAACAGCAGGCTCAAGCGGTTTCCGACGAAATCAAAGAGCGTCAGGATTCGGCTACTTTTGACAAGCAGGCAAATGAGCCTGCTGTACCTGAACCTGTCCCGGGGGTGGATACGTTGTCTACGGACGATGTTCAACAAGAAGAGGCGGTGGAGTCTGCTGAACGTGGTATGCAGCAGGCGGATCTCCCTGTGACCGAGGAGGCGATCTCTGAGCCTGTGATTGCTGGGGTGGAGAAAGACACGGCTGCAGCACCTGAAGAAGTCCCTGTACATGAGACAACTACAGTTGAGGAGCAGGCAGATGAGCCTGTGGTTTCTGATACGCTCCCAGAGCCGATGATTCGGCCTGCGTCCGAAGCAGCAGATGCAAAAGAAACACAACCTACCCAGACTGAACCTGCTGCCGCTGATGCGTCTACAGATCGCGCCAAGAGCCTTGACATTTCTACTGAGCCAATCGAGGAGGAAGGGCCACGTACAAGCTCGACCCCTCTTACTCTCAAGGGTCCTGCAGCCGAAGAAAGTAAGGCGCCGGAAGCCTCAGAGCATGTCCCTCTGCCTGAAGACAGACCTGAAGAACTCGCAGCAGCAAAAGGCGAGGATGAATACCGAAAGAACGAAAACAAGGCAGATACCCATGACTTGGACCAGAGCGAAAAGCTCCCAGTGACAGGCTCCGAGGAACTTGTACAAGCCGAGGCTACTGAGGACGCTGAAGGTCCGAAAGCAAACGAGCAACAGCCAGGTGCTTTGGAGCCTACAAATGAGGAATACCAGGCAGACGCTCCTCAGCCCGCATTCAAGAGCCAATCTGATGAAGAGCCTTCCCAACCGCCTGTCCGTGAAGAAGCAATGCTCAGCCGCAAGGAGTCAGAGAAGGAAGAAACGGCAAAACAGGGTAAAGAACAAGTAGAAGAGCCATCCCGTCCTATTACGGCAGAGGATGTCAAACTCGTGGAATCCGATGTGGCTATGGACTTTGAAGAAACCACGGCAGAGGAGAAAGTCCAGATTCGACAGTTCGAGGAAAATATGACAGAGAGAGATGCAGATCCTTCCGCCACAGCGGGTGAACTTGCCGTGCCATTAGGGGAGGCCACCCGCGATGTGACGGATGTTCAAAAGAAGGAAGATGACTCTCTTGAGCAATATTCAGCTTCAGCGGACACAAAGAAGGGACTGGACGCGTCACAAGAAGCGGACTTTGAAGACACAGGGCAATTTGGAAAGGCAATACCCACAGAAAAAGAAGCGGGGCAAGAGATAAAACAGGATGTTGTTGAAGCTGAGCCTGCACCTCTGTCGAGGAAGCTGTCCAAGAAAGAGAGGAGAAAACTCAAGAAACAGGCTGCATCGGAGGCGGCTAAGGTACAAGAGCAGTTAAAGAAGGAAGTTCCTAGGGAGCCAAAGGAACCAGTTCAAGATGTATCAACTCGGGAAACTACTTTGCAACAACAGACAGAAGCGCCGATAGAATCAGCCAACGACAGCAGCCTCCTTCCACCAACTACGTCTGAACCGACAGAGGCTCATCGAGAAGCTGTTCTTGCGGAAACGGAAGAACCCGTGCCAATTCCCGTGGACCAAAAGGAGCACACGGATGACAAAACAGATGAGCCTCAGTGGATTGATCCGGCCAAGAATGAGCAATCGTACGATCTCGAGCCTGGCGATGCCGATGACCCAGATGATGATTGGCCTGACATAACCTGGGATGCAAACAGAATTGGCGGAGCTCGGTTTGAACCAAAGATGCCCCTTATCCTTAGAGCTTTGAGAGAGCGGGCAGGTTCGCAGGAGGGCGCCAAAGAGAGCAATGCCAATGCTACTACCGGGTCTGCCGATCAAGAAGTACCGCAAGAGGAGACTACGATTTCTACAGATGAGGCGCAGGCCTCAGAGGAGATGGAAAACCCAGAATCCAATCAGCGCAGGATTGGCAACATATTCCCTAATTTCAATAGAGGGCTTTTTCGGCGACCGAGCCAGACGCAGTCGGGAAAAGATGGGGCTGAGGAAGAGACCATGGAACAGGCGAGTCGCGACAGCGCGATCCAGGTCTCGGAGGCTCCCATCGCCAGAGACGCGGGTGGACCGGAAATGAGGGATAGTGGCTATATTTCAAGCCCCCCCTTGGCCCGAGATGATGTGTTTGGGATTACGGAGGCGCCTACGAGAATCCAGCAGGGCTCGTGGAAGATACCTGAACCTGTATCCCCAGTTGACAAAACAATGCCAGTCACTTCTGGCGAGCTACGCCCTTCACCATCAATTCATGGGAGAAATGAGCAGCAAGAAGTGTCTTCGTCGCTCGACGAGCATCCGCAGGAGGAAGAGAGCTCACCGAGTACACCACTCCCTCTCGTCGCGGAGCAGCCCGACCGAGCCATGGTTCGAGACGGGACGCCCCGTCTGGAGATGAAACCCGAACACGTACTTCCCCTGCCGAGAACTCCATCCAGGAAGTTCACAGACAACTCTCTCGGACGTCGAGCGTGGCCTACGGCTGACAAGGAATCGAGTGACGATGATTGGGAGAAGATTGAGAAGCGCACCCCGAGTCAGTCTCCCAACCGAGGACTAGGGGAGGTTACCAAAACGCCGGAACAAGACAAGCCGGTGCTGCGACCGAGCGGTTCCGGAAAGTCCCTGCGGAGAGTTGTCCACAGCAATAGTGGAAACTTACGAGCAGCAGCAGGGGCAGTAGCGGCGGCCACAGGGGCCGCGACAGGGGCCACGACAGGGGCCACGACAGGGGCTGCAGGAGTGGAAGCAGGGGCAGCAGCAGCAGCAGCAGCCGGAGTATTTGGTGAAGTTGGTGAAGTTGGTGGCCGGGCAGCTGGAAGGGCCACTGAGGATCAGCCCACCGCCCAATCACAGCCTGCCACACCCCAGCCATCTCCAGCGCGAGCGCCCACCGATCTCAAAGTTGAGCACATCGCTTCTTCCTCTTCCTACGACCCCGTCACCGACAAGGGCAAGAAGCCCGCTCGCAGCATGACGGAAATATACGTAAGTATTTATTGATCATCTCTACTCGTTCAAATTATTGTTGTTGGATTATAGTTTGTTTACCTAACTAGTAATTGAGTAGGAGGGCTGGGGCGAGACGCCGAGCTCTCCCCGGTCGCCGCCGAGTCGACCGCCCAGCATTCGCCACCGCCGAAGCATGCAGCACCTCCAGGAGCTCGAATTCCGTCTCGACCATTTGGTGGCAGAGAACCGCGAACTTGCCGCCGCCCGCGACGCTGCCGAAGCTCAACTGCGCAATGCCAGCCTCGCTCGTCGAAAGAGCGACCAGGCGCTCAACTCCCGCGACGCCGACCTCGCCGACCGGGAGGCCGAGCTCGCACAGCTCAAACAATCCGTGGAATGGTATCAGAAAGAGGTCGCTCGACTAAATGAAGAAAACAAGGGATTGACAACAATAAATGCTTCGCTTGTTGCCACCCACGCCAGCGAACTCGACACACTCCAGCAAACGTTGACGCGAGAAATTGAATACTTACGCTCGCAGAATGAGCGGTTGTCGGGAGACCTGCATGAACGCATTAGACAACAGATCGAGACTGCCCTCGAGCAGAAGAACAATGAGCTGCGCCGACTTCGCGAGGAGTTGGAAAATGCGCGTGACAAAGTAAAGCATCTCCAGCAGCAGATCGCCGCCTCGATGAACGATAATGTCATTGCCTTCCGCGGCGAAGACTACTTTGAGGCTGCGTGCCAAAAGCTCTGCGGTCATGTGCAGCAGTGGGTGCTGCGCTTCTCCAAGCATTCCGACCACCGTCGCTGCCGCCGGCTCATCGACCTGCAGGACGAGAAGACCGCCGACCGATTCGACAATGCAATCCTGGACGGGTCGGATACAGAGGCCTATCTTGCCGACCGGGTCCGTCGTCGGGACGTGTTCATGTCCGTCGTCATGACCATGATATGGGAGTTTGTCTTCACGCGCTATCTGTTCGGCATGGATCGTGAACAACGGCAGAAACTCAAATCACTCGAGAAGCAGTTATTCGAGGTTGGCCCACGCAATGCCGTCCACCGCTGGCGGGCGACAACTCTTACTCTACTGTCCAGACGGTCTGCCACTGCCAAGCAACGTGACAATGACACCGAGGCCGTCGCGTTGGAAATTTACGAGACTCTCTCTCGCCTCCTTCCGCCCCCAAGCCAGGTTGAGTCACAACTTCTCGAGTCACTACGCAAAGTCGTCCGCGTCGCAGTGAACCTGTCAGTCGAGATGCGCACCCAGATGGCAGAATACATTATGCTGCCTCCCCTGCAGCCTGAATACGACACCAACGGTGACATCGCGCGCCAGGTGTCTTTCAACGCGTCGCTCATGAACGAGCGCAGCGGCGAGACCACATCCAACGACGAACTCCAAGCGCAGCAAGCCGTCGTCCGCGTTGTTTTGTTCCCGCTGGTTGTGAAAAAAGGCAACGACACGGGCGAAGGCGAAGACGAGATCGTCGTCTGCCCGGCTCAAGTGCTTGTGGCACGGCCGGGTAAGGAACGGCGACTGGCCCAGCCGACGAGCCGCGACCGCATGTCTGTTGAGGGCAATCGCTCGATTCCCAGCGCTGCCCCCTCCACGCCAGATATGAGCTCAACATGGGCATGAGTTAATGCGATCTAGGCGTCACACTAGTCCATTTTCTGCGTGCTTTGTGTTTGTGCTTAATTAAATTTTAATATGTTTATGGTGGTAGCATTTATGGGATGCTTAATGATTTTCTTTGGTTATGATTCATGATTTAAAACTAATGATGTGACGGCTGTATGTATACATCTTCTAATCTAGTATTAATTCTTCACATGTTGTCCTCCGAGTGTATATCTTGCTTTGGTTCCTGCTCGACACTGCAGTGTAGATGCGTTAGTAGTGGAGCTCTCACCCTCGGCATCCATGCGGGGAAGCTTTACAGCCTCGGCTCCATAATTCCCCAAGCTAAACCCCCCAAACTTAAACTCCAAGGTCAAGTCAATAAATCAAGAAACTACTAACTACATACGTCCCTTTCACGCTTCAGGCACCACCTTCTACTCTCTCAAGCAGCCCAAAATGACTCAATTCAAGACCCCTCCACCCACCTCCCAAGTCTTCACCCTCTCCTTCCCAACCCCCCACATCCTCCTCGTCACAATCAACCGCGAGAAGCGCATGAACGCGATCAACACCCAGGGGCACAAAGACGGCTTCGCAATCTGGAACTGGTTTGACGATGAGCCCTCCCTCCGCGTTGGCATCATCACCGGCGCCGGAACAAAGGCCTTCTCCGCCGGCGCCGATCTGCTCGAGCAGCTTGATATTCGCAATTCCACCGACTCCGCCGCCGCCGCAGGAGATGCATCATCAGACACGACAAGAAGGCTCCCCATGCCTAACGGCTTCGGTGGGATCTCGCAACGAAAAGGCAAGAAGCCCGTTATTGCGGCTGTGAATGGGCTCGCCCTAGGCGGGGGGTTCGAGATCTGTTTGAATTGGTTCGTTTAGCCTACCTGCCTACCTATCTACATACCACTTTCCTATCGAGCCGTTACCATTGTTTGATTGAAAAAAATGCTAATAAATGTTCTCCATTGAAAAGCGACATGGTCATCTCCTCGCCCACCGCACAATTCTCCCTCCCAGAAGTCCAACGCGGCTTGTACGCCGGCGCCGGTGGCCTCTCCCGCATCGTCCGCACAGTCGGAATGCCCGTTGCGACCGAACTCGCCCTGACGGGCCGGCGCATCACGGCCCCCGAGGCCAAGCAACTCCGACTGGTGAACCACATCTCCGAGTCGCCCGAGAAGGTCCTGAGTGATGCGATTGCGCTGGCGGAGAAGATCGCGGATGTCTCCCCCGACGCGGTGATTGTCTCGCGGTATGGGTTGCGCGAGGCGTGGGAGACGGGCAGCGTGGAGCAGGCCAGTCGGACGGTCGCGGAGCTTTATGGGAGTAGGCTTATGAAGGGGGAGAATTTGAGGAGGGGGTTGGAGGCGTTTGCGGAGAAGAGGAAGCCCGTTTGGGTGGATTCGAAGCTTTAGATTTTTTTTTCTTCCTTTTCTCTTTGATGGGGGAGGGGTTATAAATGTAGATAATACCTATTATTTGATGGGCCCCGGAATTGGTTATTTTAGACTTGAGCTTGAAGATGACTTCCACGAGGGCGTTATCGACGACAGAAGTGATTAAGCCCTGGATAGCCCTAGACAGGGTCGGGACGGGGAGTATTAATTCAAACCAAAGGGAACCAAGGCAGTTAGGTCGGGAAAATACAGATGATGGAGATTCTTCAATAGATCAGTTCCTACTCAACCCAGGCTCACAGCCATTCACCATTGGTCGGTTTCTGGTCTCTGAGTTATGTTAACATTAAGTGTAAGACCACTTGCTGGTATGAATTCCCTGGCTGGTTTGCATATCAGACTGTCTAGATCTTCGCCTGCTCAAACACAAACAGATTCCGTCCATTCTCAGCATTAACGAATCCCCGCTTCCCGATCTGCTCCGTACTACTACTGCACAGTTGCTGCAACGTATTCGGATCCTCCACGTTCGCGACAAACCGACCTCCGGACTCAAGACGGCCGACGACGAATCCGAGGACCGGTGAGCCGTCACGGCCGAATTGGGCTGTGTATGTCTATAATTATATCATTGTTAGCCATCCTCTCAACAGCAGCCGTTTAGAGGGAGGACCATATAGGGAGGGAGGGAGGGGAAGTACCTCGATAACAGCGGCTCCCTCCGCGCGCTCCTCAATAACCAGGTGCACCTCGTCAAGCTGCGAGGGGAGCGGATTCCACATTGGATATGTGCCGTCGGGTCGGGGCTGAGTTGAGAGGATGACGGTGTGGTGGTAGGAAAGGACACCGCCGTTTGCGAGGACGAGACCGTTTGAAGCTTTGGAGGTGTTATTGCGTGTTCGGAGTTGGCGAGTTAGTTCTGTTATTGCCTGGATTGTCGGGAAGGTTTAGTAAGTTGAGAGCATAAGTGGATAGGGGGCGGTGGTGGGTAGACGTACGTGCATGGAGTAGTTATTCCCGGCGCCGCCGAAGGAGGTCAAGCCTCCGAGGAGGGTGATAGGCTTGGGACCATGGAGGGGGAGGCCCAGGTGGTGGGCTGCTAGTTTGGGGACAATGGGGAAGCATCTGTCACTCTTAGTTACGGTCTTCCTTCTAAAGCGTAAGCAGGGTAAAGTGGGGCGTACGAGTAGAAGTCAAAGAGGTCGATGTCTTCTGTGTGGAGGTTCGATGCCTGCAGTGCTGCGTCCAGGGAGTCCGAGAGACTCCGGCTGCGGTGGAAGTAGGGACGTTCCCAGACTATGTTGTCAGCTGCCGTTCTTCCATACGTACGGGTTAGGATGACATACAGCGGCTGCTGTCACTTGTACCTGCGCCTCCCAGAGGGTACACCCACTTGGACTCGGGGATACCCAGTTCTCGGGCAAAGGAGGTGGTGGTGAGGATACAGGCGGCGCTTAGGTTGACCGTGTTGAACGCGTTCATGAGAAGGGGATATGGCGAGCAGATCATGCGGTTGCGTTTCGTGACTGTCCCGATTGACTCGGCCGTCTCGGGCTTCTGGCCGTATGACCACGAGTAGGGCGATTTTGCGGCGACCTGTGCAAACTCCGCGTACAGCTCTGCTGACTCTTTGTGGTTATCGGATAGCGTCTGTTGGAGATGTGCTCGGAAAGCGGCTTCGTAGAGGGGGTATACTTGGATCGGGGCGCCGATGAAGTGGCGAGTTCCCAAGTCTGCCCGAGTAAGTACTGAATACTACCTAGTAGTTGGCGGGTTGGGAGCCGTACCCTCTGGCCGTTCCATATCCCAAATCGAAGTGTGATCATCAAGCTTAGTCCAATGCGGCGGTGGGAATTTCTTCGCTTTCTTGAACGCCTCCACTGTTGCCCATTAGTATCGCTACGGTATACAGGCCGAGATAGACGAACAAGAGGCCAGTGCTTCGGCGCCGGTGATTACAGCAACCTTGCTCTTCCTATATGCTACCCGTCGTGCAGCTTCGTCGAACAGAACTCCCGGAGAATCGCCTCCATGATGGCTCTCCTGCGTATGCAC
Organism: Aspergillus egyptiacus; assembly: GCA_025688805.1. NCBI lineage: Eukaryota > Fungi > Ascomycota > Eurotiomycetes > Eurotiales > Aspergillaceae > Aspergillus > Aspergillus egyptiacus. The sequence goes on along the minus strand of MU628501.1, from coordinate 67,480 downwards.
CGCACCGGGCAGACCCAGCCTCTTCACGAGGAGCTCCGGGGCGTTCGGATACGGCCATGTCCAATTTGCGACGACAGAAACACTCTCGATAGCCGACTGTAGCTTTTGCGCTGCGTCCGGAGAAAGCGTGGTGTCCTGGATCGCAGCGCCAATAGCCCGCAGCATCAAAGTCAATGGCTCAGCGGCATCATCTCGGCCTTTGGAGGCGCGATCGTTAATATCGGCAACGCCGACCACAATAGGAGTTTCTGGTGCGCTGGACATGTTGTAATTTTGCGGAGAATAAGCCGAACATGCAGAAAAATACATGTGTTCTGTCCGGCTTAAGTATACCCGCCGTAGCTCCCATCTTTACCGAGGGATTCGCGCTCCAAGGTCTGGTTGTAGGTAGCGTGTGGAGCAGGAGCTGCCCTGACGCATGGGACCGAGTGGATTCTCGGTACTCGGGAAGTTCAGCGCGGGGATCTCATGCTTGTGCATAGCGGGACAGCATTGTTAGGATTAAATGAGACCTTAATAAAATGGTAAATCCCCTGGCATACGCTTGTGACGTTCTTCGTTAAACTTCAATTGTGTTGCAATTTCCCAGTCGCTCAAAATGGCTCACAGTATGTTTTCCCCCTTTTGTTCTGCACCAGCAATGAGCTAATAACTCCTGTAGAGCAAATCCGCACTAATGTCACGGAGCTCTTGGGCGTCCGTCACCCAGTCTTGCTAGCCGGCATGTTCAGCGTCGCGTCACCAAAGCTCGCCGCTGCCGTTACCAACAGCGGCGGATTTGGTGTGATCGGAGGCGTCTCCTACACCCCGGAACTCCTCAGAGAAGCTCTCAAGGAGCTCAAGAGCTACCTGGTAGACAAGAACGCCCCATTCGGTGTTGACCTCCTCATTCCCAAGGTGGGCGGAAATGCCCGGAAGACCAAGTATGCTCCCAACCCCTGCCGCCAAAGGACTTGACGCTAATTTGTTAGTTATGACTATTCCCACGGCAAACTCGGTGAGCTCATCGAAATCATCATCGAAAGCGGCGCAAAGCTCTTCGTCTGCGCCGTCGGCATTCCCCCAAAATGGGCCGTTGATCGTCTCCACCAGGGCGGCGTGCTTTACATGAACATGATCGGACACCCCAAGCACGCTCTTAAGGCAGTCGAGGTCGGCGCTGACCTGATCTGCGCTCAGGGAGGTGAAGGCGGAGGGCACACCGGTGATGTCCCTACTATTATCCTGATCCCGGCTGTGGCAGAGCTTCTTAGAGACAAGATTAGCCCCTTTACCGGCCGTCAGGTCGCGCTAGTCGCGGCGGGCGGCATACACAATGGACAGTCATTAGCAGCGGCGCTCATGCTGGGTGCTGGAGCCGTGTGGGTTGGAACGCGGTTCATTCTGTCTGAGGAATCCGGTGCGTCGAGAGCCCATCAGCAAGCGCTGCAGGAGGCTGGATTTGATGATATCATCCGCACAACGATCTATACTGGGCGGCCGCTCAATACGCAGGCCACCCCGTATATTCGGCGCTGGGAGGATGAGCGTAAGCAAGAGATGAAGGATTTGCAGAACAAGGGCATTATTCCTCTTGCACACGACATGGAGACGAAGAAGGATGATGATGAAGTTCTGGATAACGCGTATCCAGTACTAATGGGGAAGGTCGCCGGAATGGTGCGTGAGAGACTGCCTGCTAAAGCAATTGTTGAGCAGATGGTCGATGAGGCAGCAGAGTTGCTGGAGGCCGGAGGGAAGAGCGTCTCTTTGGTGTCTAAGCTGTAGCATCATGGAGAGCACGTCAAGGTGCTGTGCAACTGTTGTACGCTGGAAGTTCACTGCCGTATCTCCAACAACCCACCTCAGTAAATATGAGTTAGATCTGACACGGTGCCTTTCTGTCAAGATAATCATTTACAGATGAAGAGAAAATGATGAAGTCTTACCGGCGTCTCTTGTTTATGCAGCTGAGCATGCAATCAACGCTATTCCTATTTAAGACATCAGAATTCCAACTAAGTTTCTGCCTCAGGAATCTGCTTCAATATATCCACACTTTCAACATCAAACCTCAACAGCAACACATATTCCCCCATTATCACTGAACCGCAATGGACACCCTCACATTCCCCTCCACCGAAAAGCCCTTTCTAGAACCATATCTCCCCACAGCCAAACAAAATGGCCTCCCCTTCACAACTCTCACCTTCGCAACCTCGCTAGACTCCTCTTTAGCCCTCTCCCCAGGAACCCGCACAATTCTTTCAGGTCCTCAATCCAAAGCCATGACACATTACCTGCGTTCTCGCCACGACGCAATTCTCATAGGCGTTGGAACCGCAGTCGCCGACGACCCTGGCTTGAACTGTCGCATCAGCGGCGTAGGCGGGTACGGCGGGGAGGGTTTACAGGGCCAACCTAGGCCGATTGTACTCGACCCTAACGCGCGGTGGGAGTTTACCAGGGACTCCAAGATTCTGACTCTGGCGAATCAGGGGAAGGGGAAGGCACCGTTTGTGATTACGTCTTCCGTTGCGACGGTGGCGGAGGAGAAGAGACGGCTTTTGGAGAGTTGTGAAGGGAAGTTTATTGCGCTTGGTGTTTCTGAGGGGCTTGGGTTTGATTGGGCGGATTTATTGCGGTGTCTGAAGAGTGAGGGCCTTGCAAGTGTGATGATTGAGGGGGGGGGGTCGGTCATCAATTCGCTGCTTGAGCCGCGGTTTCAGCATCTTGTTGATTCGGTTATTGTTACTATTGCGCCTACGTGGTTGGGGCAGGGGGGTGTGGTTGTTTCGCCGAGGAGGAGGTTTGATGAGCGTGGTTCGGCGGTTGCGGCGTCAAGGCTGAGCAATGTTAAGTGGCATCCGTTTGGGGAGGATGTTGTACTCTGTGGGCGGATGGGAGGATAGCATGTCCACATAACGTCCATTAACATGTCTATACCGTGTACAAGTCATCTATATATCTCGATCTGATTTAAAAGTTACCTGGCACACTGAGTCCAGCGAGAACCCTCTTCGGTCCAACCTGCTTCCAACGGTCTATTTCTTCTTCGTTCGCCATCCAAACAGAGCCTAACATACCGGCAGTGTTTGCAGTTATGTCTTCAAAAGCCCCATTCCGCCTAGGAATGACGATGATCCACTCCTTGACCAAGGCAACATTATGGGGAATGTAACCGTCATTGTCGAGATTATCTCCAAGAGATTTCTTAGCCTCAGCCAGTAAGCTGCTATATATTTCGAACAGCCTTGTCTGGCCATCAGAGCTCCCAAGATCAACATCGTTCAGATATCGTAGAAAATACCGATACGGCACAGCTCCACTCACGCCCTGACTATCAGGAAATAATTGACCGGGCCGCGGCAGCACCTGCAGATGCTTATGCCGCCGACTAGACCCAGCCATCGGTCCACAATTGTAAATGACGTAGAGATCATGATCCAATGAGCCCAGAACCGTGCAAGCCGCGGCAAGGTCCTCGAGACCAAGCGGCTCCCACTGTCGCCGGTAGGAGTCCCTCGTCAACAGTAGCAACTGCGGCCGGGAGATGCAGAACTTATTGACTACGAGCAGGTGCGTGTCACGGACAGTCGTGATGAGCAAGCTCGGATGGTCTACGGCAATATCACTCCCCGGCCCGAAGCACTCTGGTTTCTCGGAGCCGTGTTCATGGCCGCTGATTGGATCTCCATCCTGGGGTTTCTTGGAGAGCGCTGGGCTAATTTGGAATTCGAACTGTGAATGGTGAGCATGGTGGTTCTTTCTGGATTCACAGAGGGCGCCTTTGTCTCTCACCGTGAACCCGCCGTCCTCGACACGGAATGTTTTGGGTGTCGTGTATTTGACTAGTCCTTTGGCGACGGAGTCGTCGAATATGGATAATATAGCGTCGAAACTCGTCCTTAACGTCATTATCTATATGATGGCCTTCTGTGAGATCAGATTCTCCAGCTCAAGGGGGTTCAGTCGAACACCTGCAGTCGTGCACGGAGCGGAAAAACCGCCGGGCCTCGCGCCGAAGTATACAACCTGTTGCTGCCTGAGGCCTGAAGATATTGGTCGATATCTGATTGGCAACAGAGCATTGTACGTGCCTGTGATTATACTCGTGTATGTAGTCGCTGGCTATAGAATTACTACCTGGGTGCCATCACACATAGAGCTCAGATGCTTCTAGTGCTTATGAGCACCTGAGATTATGCGAGTACGATACCTCCTTCGAGGCCGACGGACGGGACGGCCGAGGGGCTTCCCGAGTTGTCAAGAACGGCTAGCTTAAAATGCAGAGCTGCATGAACCGAGTCAGTCGACGCTTACCTTTTGTATGACACAGGGAGCCCGACGGGTTAGAATACGGCACGGTCCATGTAAGAATTCAGGGCTTCTTCCCCGCATCGACCTCTTTCGAGTTTATCCTTCACATACTCTCTGCTGCCTCAACCCTCTGTTCTCGACAAACCTCAAAAATGGCCAACTTCATCAAACCGACCATTGTCCTCGTTCACGGTGCGTGGCACACGCCGCCAAACTACGCCCGCTTCATCTCCGCCCTCCAATCCCGCGGCTTCACCGTGCACTGCCCCCATCTTCCCTCCTGCAGCAATACCCGTCCTCCGACGTCTACCTACTCTGACGATGTCCTTGTAGTCCGTAATTTGGTGCAAGATCTCACCGTGAAAGGCGAACGCATTATTATGCTCATGCATTCCTACGGCGGGGCAGTCGGCACGGACGCAGTCCAGAAACATGCTGAGTTCTCCTCGGCAACGAACAAGAGCTCTGGAGGCGTGATCCATCTCCTGTATCTGTGCGCGTACATCCTTCAGCCAGGCAAGTCCATTTGGAGCGTCGTGGAAGAAGCAGGGATGAGCGACCTCTGGTCTCAGTTTGTGGAAAATGCAGATGACGGGACTATGTTTCCTGTCGATCCTGTTTTGCTATTTATGGGAGATATGAATGAAGAAGAGGTGGAAGAGGCCAAGTCGTACCTTGTGAGGAGTCCATTGAGCGCGCTGCAGGCGAGTACGGTGGGGGATGCTTGGAGGCGGTTGCCGGTTACTTACGTGATGACCACAAAGGACTATTCGGTTCCTAGGGTTTATCAGGATCTTATGCTGAAGAAGGTGGCTGAGGAAGGGGTGAGGTTTCGATTAGTGGATGTTGATACAGCGCACAGTGTTTTCATTTCTCGCGAGAAGGAGATGCTCGAGCTGGTCGAGAGCGTTGTGCAAGATGAGAGGAAACCTTGATTTGAAGTTGTCCATTTCTTGATCCTATACCTAGTTAACGCGGAAATATGTGGACCGGACTAGGCATCACCCATAAAGTCAAGGGCATGCCGCTACCTCTCTTGTTAGCACCATGATCAACAACCGTAGTCGAATGTCTACCTAGCAGGAAGTGGCAAGCAGGGCCCTCTCCACTGCGGAATAAGCTCTGGCAAAGCTCGTCGTACGATAGCTAGTATGAAATGACCAATGTAACTGAAAGAGTGGAAAGCGTCGGTAAAGATGTCAAGTGTGATGCGGGCAAAGAGGGGAATATCAGCGGTGAGAGATTTTCTGAAGACCACATCTGGATCATTACTGATCCCACATTTTTGGACATGAATCCAGCAATAGTATGGGAACAGGCACCATAACTTCATAAGTTGACCCTCAAATTATTCATGTGATTGTTTCTCCTGGAGAGGATGTGATGTCATGCAGGATTTTGGTGGCCTATGCTATGTCACATGACCTGATGCTCTCATGGTCGGCCCCGGCCAGCTCGAAGCTTTCTGTTCTAGGTTGAAGTTCCTCGCCTCTGTCCTGCCCCATCTTGCGCTTAAATCCTTTAGCTGATTCGTTATTCGTCTGCTACTTCTCAGCCCAATATCGTGCTTCATGAAGCCCTGTCCTGCGGTGTGCCCCATGTTGCACCACACTCTGCCATTCGCGTCATCCTCAGCCTTTGCTTCTGCTGGTCTAGGGCCTCGCTGAGCTGTTCCTGAAATCCTGATCATGCTCCAGTCACGTCTAATACTACTCAAATCGCTTATGCCTGACTTCTAAGAATATTACTTTTTATCTACCTATCTTTTACTGTACACCGGCCTTAGGTGACTTGCGGCCGTGCGGTGGTTTTATCAGCTCACATCTGATAAGCGATTGGCTCAATCAGACTGCTTTAGTTGTCGACGCTCACAATGTCTCGCCCACAATCCACGTCATATCTGGCTTCGCCTTTCTCGGACGGGCGATCCGCGAGCAATAATGACCGTTTCCCTGGCGAACGTGCAGGTGCTCCGACACCTTCAGGTTTACCCGAGCGTACTCGAGCAGAAATGGAGCAGGAACAAGGTCCAGGCCGCAGATCAGGCATGACTAAATCGAAGCGGAAGAGGAACCGACATAGAAAGCGTCGAAATCGCAGACCGTCTTTCCTTGCAGCAGAGGACTCCCAACCCGATGCTCCGCCTACCGTACCTGAACACGAAACATTGAACGTGATGGCCGGAAACCAAGGCCGAGCCCTTTACAACCTCGAAGGGAACTCTAGTAACACGAGCCTGGAAAGCGAAGCTTTGTTGGATCACAGGTATGGACTCGTGGACAATTGTCACCGGATCGTATAACTGACGTTTTTCGGTTGCGTTATTTAGAAACCAACCGATGATGAGACCACGAAGGGAGAGCCGGCTCTCTCAGTCTTTCCGACCTGGCTCAATGTCAACGTCTTTCCGGAATGCTGATTCGGGCCCCCGCGGCCTACTCTCTCGCGGGAAGAGCGCATATGCAGATGATAGCGAACAAGAGGAAGTAGATGATCGGACCCCGTTGATGAGGCCGTCTTCCGGTCACACGGCCAAGCAAAGACCATCACTGTACGGGGCAGATTCCAGACCCAGTCCATTTTCCTTCCGTCGTCGCCAATCGAACCAGTCCGATTCGTCTCAATGCTCACCCCGTGATGTGCCTAGCCACGACGTTAATAACCCCCCGTCAATGCCTTCGACACCCATGTTGGGGCCCGAGGGCGGTTATAACGACGCTGTTGTTACAGGGGCGGAGTTTGACTTTGGACTCAGCAGATCCCCAGATAATCGATTAGATCAACCCCGACAGCGCGACTTCGTCATTGATGTCGAAGAGACGGGCCGGGCAAGAAGCACACCTGGTTCTGTCGCGTCATCCTTACAGCGAACACCGCACGAGGCGCTTCATCGGCGTCGGACTGTACCGGCAGAAGAAGACGTTTGCTTTCCACAAGAGGACGCCTCTGAAGTAGAAGAAAGCGCCCCAGTGTTGTCCCGAGCGGCCGAGCGGCGTAGACAACGCACCAAGGAATGGCCGGATCTGTCGGTTTTGGAGGACTGGAGCCGTGAGGAGAAAGAAGACCGGACAGGCGTGTTCCGTGCGAAGAAAATCAGCGAACCTATGTTGGTTGAAGGTCGACTTCGACCGCAATATCGATTCTGGCGTCGCGAGGAGGATGAAGCGCCATACCGGTTCACGTACTTCAACGAAGAGTTCCAAAGCACCATCCATGCGCAGACGATCTCGGAATTAGTTCAACCGGGGGCTAGCTTCCGAGAGCTATTTATACCGGATCCGCCTGAGCTAGAAGATTCGTCAGATGACGAAGAGAGCGATTCCGAGCAGCATCGTAGCAACGGGCCGACGACTAATTCTCGCGGGGCCATTCACAGTCCCAGCACTAGGACAGCGACACCATCCAATAACCATGATTCCAATCTCCCGCCAGACCAGAGGACTCGTACGTCGGTTATCAGCGAAGCCATGGCAGAGAACCGGACACCCGGCGACACGGCGAAAGATCACTCTCCGACTCCCCCAAAACCAAAGCGGTTTGGGCCTCGACCTACATTCTGGCTTGATATCCTTTGCCCGACTGATGCGGAAATGCGGGTAATTTCCAAGGCCTTCGGTCTTCACGCTTTGACGGCAGAGGATATCATGATGCAAGAGGCGCGTGAGAAGGTTGAGCTCTTCCGAAACTATTACTTTCTGAATTACCGCACGTTCGAGCAGGATCCCAACAGTGAAAACTACTTGCAGGCTGTGAATTTCTACGTCGTCGTTTTCCGTGATGGGATTCTATCCTTCCACTTCTCACAGACGCCTCACCCGGCAAATGTGCGTCGTCGCATCCGACAATTGATGGACTACTTGATCTTGAGCTCAGATTGGATCTCATACGCACTTATTGATGACATAACCGACGTTTTTGGACCGCTTATTCAATCTATTGAAGATGAAGTTGATGATATTGATGAGATGATCATGAGAATGCATTCTGATGAGAGTTTGCCGAGCTCAAGCCAGAAGGATGAGAAGGAGAATTTTGTGCCTGGACCTGGCGAGATGCTGCGACGTGTCGGGGTGTGCCGTAAGAAGGTGATGGGAATGTACCGACTGTTGAGCAACAAGGCAGACGTCGTCAAGGGATTTGCTAAAAGGTGCAATGAACATTGGGAGGTGGCGCCCAAATCGGAGATTGGTCTATACTTGGGTGACATCCAAGACCATATTATGACGATGACTAGCAGCTTAACTTACTATGAAACGTATGTTTTAGGTCCCAGCTTCTAAGCCCCTTACTTTTGTGATTTGGACTTCGCTAATCCGTGTTCTGCAGCCTCTTGTCACGCGCACATAGCAATTACCTAGCCCAAATCAACATCCACATGAACGAACGACAGGAACAGACAGCAGATGTCCTAGGAAAGTTGACCGTTCTCGGAACCATCGTCCTCCCACTTAACATCATTTGTGGTATGTGGGGGATGAACGTAAAGGTACCTGGGCAGGACGTGGATAGTTTGACCTGGTTCTGGTCGAGTATGCATCACTTCCCCTCTATATATTTATCTTGATTAGTTCTAACTTGTTGGTTCTAGTTACGGGCGGATTGGTGCTTTTTGCGTTTGCCTCATTCCTCATTGCGAAGCGGGTGTACAATATCGTCTAGTAACTATATACTAGAGGGTTGGTTCCTTTTCAACAGCGTCAGTATATTGGTACCGGTGTACGGAAGGGTCCTTTTTCTTGGTTTTCTCCCCTTTCCTCCTGGATACAATCTACTGTAGGTGCTTGGACCTGGGGCGATGCTCGCCGACTTTCTTTAACATTTTGGTGTTAGATGTCTGGGTTGGTTTTATCTTCTCCAGTAGATACCCGTCCTTTTTAGATAGAGGTTAGGTATGCCAAAATTTGGATCCATGGGGTGAATATCCCCGAATATTATACCTAGATTGGTCTTGGAACCGCTGAATAACCTGGGCTGTTTCCACGATTGCTTACCTCCTGTAGGTCAGGTATGCTCAGAGCTTCCCTGCTCTGGTGAGGTCATCATGATGACTAGAACCCCGTAAGACAATTACGATAATTACCTCCAACGAACTCTTGGTGAGCGGGTAATATAACGCCTCCTGCGTCACAGATCGGTATTCCCACCAACTTGGAGAACACAGCGGTCTCTGGGAGTCGAGTCTGACGGGAGTCTCGAATTTTTGATCATCCTGTTGGTCTCGTCTTTATGTATCATCTCCTCCGCCGCATCGCTCGTGTCTTCTTCACTGACTCTGTTGCATCAACCCAGCTTATTTTCTTCCATCTTATAAGACAGCCACGCTCTCATCCCTGAATAGGGTGACCAGGTCAACGGTCGTGCGCTGCCTCCTCGGACCTCAATCGTGACTGGCCGTGGACTCTTTCTCTGCCTGCGTCGGGCCTCCTCCCCAGATTCCTCTCTCGGATTTCCCACGCTAGACTCCTCGCTCCCTGCTTGTTTGACGTGGGCTCGCTCCATTGGACCTCGACATCCACCTCCCCTGAGCACTCGAGTCTGAGCACACCCAGAGGGGGTTGTCGATGGGTCTTCACTTTTCATCGTGGTGTGGATTACGAATAGTCTACGGAGTAGTCTGAGCCAACGTGTTGTGGAAGACCGCCAACCATTGAGGTGGGTGGTCTCTTGTCGCCGGCCGGGTCCCTCCTCCCGTCCCTCAGCCCGGCGTTTCCCTCGGATCGACAGGTGGTCTCCGTGAGCTAACGGGGGCCGGTGCTTGTTCTAGACATTCCACCACCTCAAAACTCATTCTCACCGTCTTCTGACCAAGTTATGTGTTTAACTACTGCATCCGCTCTGGCTTTGGTCTGCCTACCATAACCTCACTTAACCGGACACCTCCATATCACTATTGAGCGATTCTCTCAGGTTCGCGTCAGGTCCTCTGAACGGCCGTGATTTGCAACCTGGACTCCCGGTATTTTCCCACCAGCATGTGGTTGCTGACTATTCGCCTGCCAATCACTTCTTCCATGTAACGTGCTTTGTGCGACATCAGGCTCACAGTCATCCAACGCGTCGGTGTCTTTTCTTTTGGCTGATTTCAAGGCTAGAATAGACCTTATTTGTCTATTTCCCTTGTTTTTTTGCGCATTTTCATTTTCGTTACACTCTTTTCTTTTTTTTTTGTTGGTTCTATAGTCGCCCTCTGGACCGTTTTACCGCCCTTCCCGCCTTGATTAACCTTTCCTTTCCGATTTCTCGACAGCATTTATTTTTTTTTGTTTTTTATTTTCAGTTTCCCTCTGCAGCCTGGTTCCCTCTCGGGTCCCCTGACTTCTCATGCGCTTGTCAGCACCAATCTGACTCGACAGAGATCATGGCTGTGGAATCCGAGAGGTCGCCCTGCCCTAACGGTACCTCTGGTGGATCGAAAGCTGCTCAAGACAGTGAGCCCGTCTTGTCCCATGCCCGGAGATCCGTCAGCGAGAACGACATGAGCGAACTGCCACGTTCGACCACCAAATCTCAGAGTCACACCCCCTTCGTTTCGCAGCTGCCCAAACCCTCGCATACCACTCCAGGCGTCTCCGGTACCTCGTCATCAACGAATTCCAATATACCCTCCCGCGAACCCTCACCTTCGAGTTCCTCCCACCGTCTTCACAACTCGACATCCAGTTCCCGCGTGCCTTCTCGATCCCGGAAACGCAATTCAGACCGAAGTCCGAACCGATCTGCCACAAGTCCGAGTCCTGGTCCGGGAAAGAAACCCTCCGCGGTTAAGTCCCTCGTTCTCAGTCCTCCCCCCAATGTCGAACCCTCCTCCGATGCCCCTAGCCCCGATAAGTCCAATATGCCGTTATGGGCCGAATCTCAGCGGTCGGAAGACGAACATACCCTGCCGAGCACTTCCAGCAAGCGAACTCAATCTACTATTGATGACTATGTCACCAAGCCCGATCGGAGCGCGCCTCGCGCCGTGAATAGAGGCGTCAACGGATCCTCGTCCGCGCTTGAAACCGTTCAGGAAATGGCTAGCGATCAGTCCACCCCTTCGACGGATACCGTACTTCCTGCGCCCGGGTTGGAGGAGACAAGGTTGGAGAAGATCGACGAAGACGCGACCCCCAAACCCTCGAGAGTGCATACCGAAAGTGGGAGTGATAGTGGTGGGAATAAAAGCTCGGAACAGATGGAAGAGAATCGCCGGCGGTCCTCTTCCTCGACAAAAGGACCCAGTACCGTCATTCCGAAAGGGTCTTCTGCTTCATTAAGCGGCGGTCCCCGCGCTAAGCCTGCCGATGGCTCTGTTCGGAATATGATCGTTGAAACCGAAACAGTTAGCTCCATCCCTCAAGTGTCCCTTGGTGTGGGAACTGGCGAGCGAGGCTCTTCTGGACGGGTAGATCCGGGGACACTGCGGATGAAGCCCAGCACCGAAACAATTCGCCCGAGAAAAGAGAAAAGAAGAGCTCGCAAACCTGCACCCCTTACAAGCGGCACCGTTTCTTCTAAAGCCGACATCTTCGAAGCCAAGGTAGCCAGCGCCGTCGACGAAGCCGATGTGTCTGATTCAGATGAGACGTTTGTGTACGAATCAAATCCTCCTGCTGATCAGAGCCATGTCCGGCAGAGCAAATACCACTCTCGCACTCCCAGTGCGACATCGATGGGAAGTCAAGTTGATCAGTTTCCCGGCCGCGCTCGTGCCGCAATGAGGGAAGCGAACCACAGCGTCACGGGCAAGCGGAGCATGAAGTTCACGAATAACACTTATACCAGCAGTGTGGACGGCGATGCTGATGAAATTCCCCGCTCTCATTTGAGAATGGATGGCAATGGCACCCATACTCCTCGTCACCATATTGGGCGTTATGGGCGAAACAATATGTACCCTTCTTTGTTTGACAACGACTCGCCGTTTCCTCAATCCCAGGGACACAAATCTCCCCGCCACCTTGTTGGAAATGGGTATCGACACGCGCGACAACCACCTCGCAGTAACCCGAACTATCGTACTCTCAACAGCTACAGGAAGGCGGGCGAGGTGTACGGCTACGATTTTGACGCCGAAGGCGCGGACGACGAAAGAACACCGCTTGTCGGGTCCCCGCGCTACACACGCGGTCGTGGAGGTAGACGTCCAAATAGCGCAAGCTTACGACAAATGGAGTATATGCAACAGCGGCAACAAAACTGTCTCTCACGCTATGGCGCCTGCGTTCTGATCTGTCTTCTATTTCTCTTGTTGATTGGGGGCGGAACCTCATTTATCGTGGCCGTCACTAAACCACTACTGGAGGTACAGGTTCTCGAGATCCAAAACGTGCTGGCTTCTGAACAGGAGCTTATGCTAGATCTCAACGTGCAAGCCGTCAACCCGAATCTTTTCCCTGTGGTCATCGACGACATTGACGTGAACATTTTTGCCAAGAGTCGTTATGTCGGTAATGATAATTTCTGGCACGATCATGGCGCCGACCTTGCGAGGCTCGGACGAGCAGAGCGCCGCAAACGTTCGGACATTGCTCGTACAGCACAATGTGCGGACACCATCGATTGTGAAATCGTATTGACTGGCTTGACGCACCCCAAGGGTGGTGTAGACAAGGGCACCGATCCGATGCCGACTGACCCGGCTGGTGACCCACAAACCATGCTCATTGGTCGTGTGTTCCGACTTGATTCTACCTTGACCTTTGAAGCGTCACCATGGAACCATGAACCGTCAACATCGATAGGCCAGATCCGTCTTGCGCGGCCAGGGAATTCAACCGAGAAGGGCGGTTCAGAACGGTGGCAGCGGGTTTTGCAGCATCCATTCGATCTGCTTGTCGCTGGCGTCATTCAGTACCAGCTTCCTTTAAGCTCTCGCTCCCACTCGGCGTCCATTAGCTCCAGCATTAGGGTGACCCCTGATAGCGATGACGACGACGGCGATCCCGCCCACACTCCAGTCAATAACGAGACGGTCGGCATCTCCGCCTCACAACTATCTGGCCGAAATCTCCCTTACGCGACCACTCCAGAAGGCAAGACCTTGAAGGCCATACAGACATTGGCCGCCATGACCAGACGGGCTTTTGTGGCCTGATCGTCCTTACGAGTATTCAACGGCAACCACTTACGATTGTATGACTGGGATCATTCTCTCCTTTGCTCTAATGTCTTATGATATACCCAACTGCATGCACTCGAGCCATCACTGGTTTTTCGTGCTTTCCTTGAATTGCATTCATATTTTCGTCATATAGATATTGGTTATTTGTGTAAATATACCAGCGCGACTTTCTTTCTTCATCCAGATTGGACCCATGGCATCGCTGCCCCTACATACGTCCACCCTATACATACGCTTTCTTTTCTTTTTTTTTTCTTCAACCCCCCTCTCCCTTTCTTACCCACCCCTATCACATAAAACAGCAACATCAGTCCTCTTAACGCCCGGTCCCCAAAGCATGGCGCCAAATGAATAAATACTGTATGAATCAGCATATATGCATCAGTGCGGCGCTACGGACCTTGTCTCTGCCTTGGGATTCAGTACAGGACATTACTTGCTTCATGTATATACATAGCATAGCATTGCATAGCATACGTATCCCATATGAAAATAAGTATGAATCTCAGGAGTTTCGCTAGCTAGCAGCAATATTGAGAGCTTGCGGCCCGGTGATGACCCTCCCTGGTACTGAATGTCAGTTACCCTATTTAGGTCTCTTTTCCCATGTTCCTAGAAGTTGGCACCACCTTAGATACCAGACTCTGGACTACCTAGGTACGACTAGACTCAAAATCCGGCCGTGGACAACGAGCCTTCCTGCAGGTGCAGCCCAGGGTCCCCGACGCTCAGCTGCTCTGGCTAAGGACCGGACCGGAGTTTCCATTACTACGCAACTGGCATCGTATACAATGCCCCATTGGAAATCAGATTAGAGCACACGCATCTGCGGCTCGATGCCCGGCCACTACCAATACTATACCTAGTTGCTGCCTTGACAACGGCAGTTTCGGTATCCTGGTACCAGGCTTATTCCTCGCCTGCCGATACTCCAACACATGTGCGTACAGACTATGCCTCGTTTCGGGGTCCCGGAATGCAAGAATATGTCAAGCCCGGGGGCAGAGGGACTTGCCCTGGTTGGGAAGCACATCCTGCGAGGCTGGAGGCTGTCATGGTTCTGTCATGGAGGACTTTCTGTACCTTCGAGTGATGATACCCTCATCACCAGACGGTTTCTGGCCGCGCATTAGTGATCGAAGTACGTATACGTAGTCTTGGGATTGGCACGGCAAGTGTATGTGCGTAAGCTTACTTCCTGCTACCTAGTAGCAGTCGTACTATACGCTAGGTATTATTGGACTGAGTGAACTTGCCCCCGCGCAATTATTCCCAGGTATCCCAATTAATACGTCGATCCCGCTAGGATTATGCATAACACTAGCCTGGTTCCCAACGACCTATGTCATCTAGTCGACGTGCGGGATTTGCACAGCCACGCCACCCGGAGGGCCAACGGACGTCAGCATGGACTGAGACTGACATGGAAGAAACAATAAACGTTAAACCTGAGCCCCGCATTGCGGCTGTCTGCAGATCAGGCTGGGTGACAGGTTGGCGGGGGCTGGGTACCTTGCATGTACTGTGCCCCGGTATACTGGCACTTGAGGCATAGGCCGGAATACAGGGGAGGATTTAGCGAGCTGGAGAGTGTATAGAGTGTACACTTTTCTGGATAGGTACGTCTGCATAGGCTTAGTTCTCGAAGTGGTGAGTTATTTCCTTTGTCCTTCCAATCAGGCTGATACTGACGTTGGTGACGCAGTCCCAGAATCACTTGGATTGCGGGGATCAACAGTTCCAGGCCATCTGGAGCTGGGCACGGAGGTGATGGCATATTTTTGACTGGTTGCTCGAGTGCTTGATCGCCCTGTCACGCTGAGGTGAGACCGGTGATCAACCCTGCAGCCTTTCCCAGTGTGAACGAGGCTGGCAAGTGGTAAATCCGCTGCCCAGCTCAAGAGCCTTGGAGTCGGGGGCCTGATTGACTTGGCGATTAGGGATATTCCCTGTTCCTGACGTTGGGTGGGGAAGGATCCATGTACTCTGGGTTTTGCGGCGTTTTCTTCGCTGTAAATATGATAGGTTGGGATAGGGCTGTCAAGAAGAGTTTACGCATTGCGCCGATGGTGGACCGCTTCCCCTCCCCCAGCCCGTCTCAAAAGACTTGGAGACAATGGGCACAGATGGCAATGAGGGAAGGACATAAATAGCTGTCGTGGTTCCCCTTGAATTCCATCGTCCTCATCCTCATTCTCATCACTTCATCGAAATCCAACAAATCAAACTCAGTTGACAAACCAATCATCCATTCATTCCATACAATTATCCAACATGCGCGTTCTTGCCATCTTCACTGCCATCTTGGCCGTGGCCTACGCCGCCCCGTCCATGGAAAAGAGACAGCAGGGTGAGAACTGTCGGGTATGTATCATGGAACCTGCCTTTCGCCGTTGGGAACAGCCATTCTGATCTGAACCGTCAATAGGAGATCTTCTTCCCTGATAACTGCGGTGCCCAGTAAGTTTTCCCCTTCTTTGTTCCTTTCAGTTCAATGGCTAGGTGCACGCTGACATGTTATTAGCGGCCTGGTTGAGTGTGACGGTGCAGGATCGATTCGGATTTGCTGCGTATGTCGTTCTTCGTTTTTTCCTTCTGTCTCCAGGGGTATGGCTCATGAAGAGATTCCTTCTGACTCAGGTTCCGGTAGACACGCTGCTATTGAATGTGTCGGGATCGACACGGAGGGCTCGACGTTTGATGCCGGATTCGGGGAGGGTTGGAGATAACTTGAACGAGTATACGTGGTGTATATGTCCAAGGAAGTCTAGGTACAATGCTCATCAACGGCATATCATATTGTGCACTGCAGTAGTCTTGTTTTCATACCTTTCTTCTCATGTAGATATTCCGTTCCAAGCCCCTGTTGTGGTTGAAGTATCTCTTCTCTCCATCATCACGAGAGCGTCAACAATATGACGGATGCTGCGAATGACTCCCATTGAGTGCGGCAGCATGTTTCCAGACTGTCCGCACTAGCCGAAGAATTGCCAGTCACGGTTCAGTGACTTTTTCTTTGGAGTAGCGATTCCCATAAAAAACACAAGGATTCGAACCCTTCTTCTAGACGTCCAGGAGGCGTTTTTTGCCCGGAGCACATTTCAGGTAACGAGGCTGAGAAAAGGCCGAAGAGTTGCTTCTTAACGTTCCGTCCCATGTTTGCTTCAGGTTGTAGGTTGTGGCGAGAAAGCCCAGGAGGGAACAATAGATGATAGACTACTCTCTATCCGCAAGGACTAATATCGGGAAAACACCAGTTACATGCTCGGTAGAGAAAAGCACCAGTGTTATTAGGGGCAGCAGAGATGGACTCAGATATCAGGATCCTGTCTACTCCCCGTTTGCTGGTCACGATCCTTTCGCCAACAAAACACAAAACAACACAACACGTCTCAGCAACTCATCTACCACAATGTCAGCAACGCTCGATTCTCTTGGCCTTGATATCATCGGGCTCATTATCGAGCATCTATGGGGTCTCAACCCCGGACCACTTGCCCCCTACGCCACAATCTCCAGAAAATTCCAGATCGCAGTGGAGAGAGATGCGTATACCGCCAGGTAAGCGCAGTAAGTAACGACATCCGGGGCTCTCTACTCTCGATGCTAGGAGCCCATCCATGGCGAAAGAACACCCTCCAATACCTCTCCTACACAATCGGCCTGCCATTCTACGACCCCGAGCATCGGTACTGCCTTGAGAAACGCAAAGAACATCGAGACAACCTGGTTTCTTTCCAGAACGGCCTGGTAGACCTCTGGAAGGCACTCGCTACCTGGTACGACAAGACGACGACAATGCAGCTCTAACTGACAGCGACGTCATTCTGCGACTAATACTCCGAGACCTGGCAGCACGGCAATGGCGAGCATCGCTGGATTTACTGGGAATATAACCTGAGTATTGACGCGGAGGAGGATAGGAGGCTGCCAATGCTGAATTGCGTCGACAAGTTGCTGGTTAGCATGCGCGGCCAGCGTGTGCATCCGCTCACGATCAGGAAAATGGTGCTAACCCTGCCGAATCTGCGGGCCCTTGATCTGAGATTTCCGGCTGGTCATGCTAAGAATCGAGCGCTAAAGGCGGAGTATAGGGCCAGTCTGGCTGGGGTGCTGAAAGCTCCGGCTTTGCATCGGCTAGAAGTCCTGGGCATTGCCATGGACGAGGAGACGCCTAGGAACCATGATTTCAACACGGCACTGGAACAGGACCCTTTCTTTTGAGCTCTTCGCTGGATTTGGAAGGACGGCAGACTGGTTTTGATGAGACAAGTAGCTATGTTACGAAATTGATTATTGCTCTCCATGTTATGTGAAAATCCAGTATTGTATTATCGCTCGAAGTTGCCTTGGAATACGTGTGGTGTCCAAATGAAGCATATCTTACAGACCTTGTGTCGAGATATATATCTAGGCCTCGGCCGTACGATCTACATGTAGGGTTGAGAAATGAGGTGTATGTCTTGTCGGGCAGCCAAGAGTAAGTAAACATACTACTTTTACTAAACCTTGGTATCAAAGAGTTCAGAAAAATCAAGTACTATTTCGTTATAACATTATAAAATCAAACTAGGTACTGTTGTAGATCATTCACATCATAATATGTAGGCAGTGAGGGAACTCATAAACATAAGTGTCATTAACATGAAGGTCATCAAAAACATCAGTCATATCAAAATAAAAATCGAAACCGAAACCAAGAACCACAGAAGTCAAAACTGGTCATCATGCAAAAGCCCGATTGATTCGTTGGAGCATAGTCTCTAATCGATCAACGAGTGGATCATAATCGTCGCCCGGCTGAGGGAGAAGCCGACCTTCGCGGTCAAACCTGTCAGGGAGATCGATCGTCGAGTCTGAGTCTGACTCAAAGCCACTTCCCGGTATGTTGTCATCCTTCGTAGAGTTGTCTTTCGATTGATATGGCTCAGAAGAAGAGTGGCGGCGTCGGTCAGAATGGTGATGACGATGATTATGACGGCGGCGGCGGCGACCAGGACTCATCGCGTCAATCGTGGAATCGCTATCATCAGTTTCGTAGCCATCCATTCTCTGGTTATTCTGTGAATCAACGTCAAAAGCAACAGACTTGGGCTGGGGCGGTTCGCTCCCTGCGCGTGCTCGGCTACGTCTGGGACGCGGCCTCTCTAGTCGAGACGAGCGATCTAAACCTAAAATAAATGGCTTAGCAAGGGCCCTTGATTAGAGACGTGACTGACGCAACACACCATCGTGAGGTCGGTATCGTGCGATTGGAGGGGAAATGTTCCGTGCGGCACTCACATTCTCTTCAGCCCTTCGGGGCCGAGGCGCATAGGCATCCGGCCCGGGAGGAGGAGGATAGTTATATTGTTGTGGTGGTGGCCCAGGGGCTGGCGGGGGTGGGTAGTCAGCTGGGTTGTAAGGCGCTGGGCCTGGCGCTACGGCAGCAGGTGGTGCTGGTGCTGAACCCGGGGGCGGAGGATAGTAGTTTGCGGGCCTGTAGTGAGCACCATCAAAGGGTCGGCCCGCAGCAGAAGAAGGGGGATAAGGACTCGGGCCGAATGGTTCATCGTAGGGGCTTGGGGGTCCATCGCTCTCATATCCTGAGGAAGCGGCGTTAGTTAAAAGAGCAACAGTACTACTAATAAGGCAGATGCGAAATACTGACTACTTACGAGGTCTCTCCCTATCCCTCTCCTCCTTCTGGCGGTCTCTGTGTTGGGAGTACTTATGAGCGGCATACCCCACGCCTGTGGCAGCCAAAGCAGCTTCTGCCAAATCGCGGGATCGGCTGCGATGTCTACGCCGACTCCTGCGCCTTCGGCGTTCCTCCCCGCTGGAATCGGGGGAACTGCTGCTGAAGCGAGGGCGACTGCGGCTGCGGCTTCGACTGGGACCCCGGTATCGCGACCCAAAACCAGCAGCACCGCTGGCTACTGGATCAGAGGCATCGGTGTGATACCCCTGAGAACTGGCAGGACGACCATAATAATTTGCGGCAGGGATGCTACCAGTCACTGGGCGGTCGCCGTATTCGATCAAGCCAGCCGAGTCCCGGGTAGGGTCGGGGTAGATATCGGATGACGGCCGGCCTCGCGACCTGGAACGCCGGCGGTCCCTGCGATGTGGCTCTTCTTCGGCCTCCTTTTTCTTTTCCCTGTTTTTGTCCCAAACGTTCGCAGCAACGGCAGATCCTAGACCCGCGGCGACCACAGGAAGGGCTTTTCTAACCTTGCTCTTGGACCGGGACCGGGAGCGTGAGCGAGACCCTCTTCGGGAGCGGCTTCGAGCTCTTTCAACTAGACCGGCTACGGCAGCACCTGCCAAACCAGCCTCTGCCATATGCTTCCGACGGCGTGACTGGCTGCGCTTGTCATCGTCACTACCCCTTCTAGACCTCACCGAGCTAGCCCTTCGGCGATGGCGAGAGCGACTACGTCGGCCGCTGTTGGACTTCTTTCGAGCAAGGGCAACGGCTCCCGCGATAGCGGCAGCTCCCAACCCAATCTCTGCCAGAGTCCTTGCGCGCGAACGCGACCCGGACCGACTGCGGCTGCGGCTGCGGCTGCGGCGACGACGGGAATGGCTGTGGTTGTGGTGATGATGATGGTGACTATAACGGGAGCTACGATCATCATCAAAAGAGTGAGAGCGGCGACGACTTTTGCTGCGGTAATAATGCTTGGCTCGCGATGCGGCTTCGACTGCCGCGGCGCCCAACGCTCCGGCACCTACATCGCGCCCGACACGACCGAAGCCGCCAGCAACATCGTCACCTTCTTTCTTTCGATGTCTTCGGAGGAGTTCCGCACCGGCTACGCCAACTAGAGCACCCGAAGCAAGGTGACGACGATGGTTGTCATCATATTCCTTGACCTCTTTCCGGATGTAGACCATGCTTTCGTCGCTGCTGTAACCGTCATCTTCACGACGACGGGTGGCCTGGGAGGCTGAATCGCTAGGACTAAGCTCGCGCCGGGAGCGGCGATCGTCATTATCGTATTCTCGGACACGGCGATGATAGTAGTACGCCGGCTCCCGATCCCGCTCCACCTCTGACCGGTGAACAATCTCATAGTCAGATTCGCGGGGGTTGATATAAACAGGACCTCGTGCTTCTTGAATGATTACCGGCTGATCTTCACGAAGGATGATGGGGTGAGGAACGCGGCGCGGACGCTCTGACATAGTATACTCACGTTCGTAATAATCTCGCTCGGAGCGATCGAAGTCGATCTCACGCTCGTAACGCTGGATCATGACGGGGTCTTCGCGGTCAGTAGAGCGACGAATGACGATTTCTCGATCAGGAGGCCCCGGATCTTCACGACTGAAGATATAGTCCCTTTCTCGATCTTCTGGAGGGATGACGTAACGCTTTACTGAGACGCCAGAACGGGGCTCGTCCCAGTCGTCCTCGCGTTCGCGCTCTCTGTACAGATAAGACATGAGGGGCTGTTCTAAGGTAAAAGAAGGCAATAGAAGACTTCAGGAGAGGGTGTGGTGCGTTGAGAGGTATAAGGAAGACGAGGAAGAAGGCTGAAGAACAACCGGGAAGAACAGTTGGCGAGGGAGACAAAGATGGGTGGGGTAATAAGGCTGAGACGAGGGCTGAGCGAATCCAAAACGAGATTGTGATGACGAAGTACGAAAGTTCGAGACAATGAAGAAAGGACTAGGATTCGAGCACAAGGCAGAAATCCTAAACAATGTTGGGGTGACAATTGTGAGGAAAGCGAGTGGAAGATAAGAAGAGCTGAAGTCTGAACGATGGAAGTATGATATCAGTCGAGGCAGGCGGCAGACCCAGACTGGGGCTGAGTAGTGGTGGAGAGGGGAGGGGGAGGGGCAAATCAACGAGGCTACTAAGTAGGTATGACGCGATGGGTATAACAGAGGCAATAAGGTATAGCCGTCAAAAGACGATGAAAGATTGCTAGGTAGAAGGATTACTGGATAATTCTTGAGCAGCAGATGGATGATGATGATGACACTGCAAGAATAATGATTGTGATGAAGAAGAAGCACCTCAGTGTTGGCCTTGGAGGAGCAAAGGAAAGGCAACTCACGTGAAAGTACCTACGCCCGGGTCTCGTGATGGCGCTCAACTTGGAGTCGCTCGACTTGGCTGCCTGGGAATTATTATATTATTTGCTCTTGACTGTCTTCAAGCATTTCAGCTGCAGGTTTCAGACCTGGGGGACACTTGCCCCTATCTTATACTGTCTATTGTACCTCTCTTTCCACATGCTGCTTCGACATAATGAAAAGAGTCTGACACAAAGACTGAGGCTGGCAAGTGCCCGACGCCCGCCTGTCAGACGACTTCCCCGGGCAAGATTGAGCCTCGCTTTGCCCGGAGCCAGTAACATTACTCTTCCCCATGTTTGTTTTTACCTCGGTGGTTTGTTTACTTATTCTTCGTTTGGTGCGACCAGTGGACCGATATGAGGCGGTTCCATGGATCAAACGAGGCTTTGTCTGCTCTCTACCATGGAAACACCGCACGCGGCCGCCGTAGCTGTCCCAGCTCATTAAGGGGCAGAAATATATGGAACTATGAGTATGGAGACTTTCCCCCAACATCTGGAGTCGACTTCTCCCGGGGTTTCAGCCGTCAAATGTCGATGCAAGAGTTCGGGCCGCTGTCGCAATCGCAATTTGCCCCTCTCAGTCGCTTCCTGCATCAATGAAGGATGACGGTCGATCAAATTGCATCAGTAATTCCTTCATGCCTCAGATCATTCCCCATAGCCGGACTACAGCATGCCAAGTCAAAAGAAAGTACGTACTTGGAAGCACTACTGTTCGTACGTACTTAAGAATCCGGAACCCGCAGCCGAACGTACTTCCTGCAGCATTATTTCTGGAGCACACGTTTGAATATGCGGAACGTGCAGCCGGACGTACTTTCCGGTGCACTATGTAGCGAGCGGCGATTTGGCTTGCATGCGCCGGACCAGCGGAGATTCGCGTGATGTATCCAATCTGCTACGCTACCAGGTCGGCAATCTCTCGGCCGCCTTTGAAGGGTTTTCCAGAAACTCCTCGAGTTGACCGACAAGCGGTACTTTGTTCAGCTGTTTGAGAGGCAACCATTGATCCCAGGAATTGAACCCGTCACCGACTCACCACGATATACATAACTGGTCAGCTCAGTTGATTCTATAAATTGTCGCTTCTGGGCTCCTGAAACTCTAGGCCCTTCATTTGCACCTCCACACTTTTTCTTTCCAATACATTTTGGACCTTGTATCTACTCTTACTTGGGTCTCGAAACTCGACGGCTCGCCCCACAACTCTTCATAAGAAAGGAGAACTCTTGGAATGGCCACCAATAATGAGTTTTTTTCTCCTAAGTTAGACTGTCAAATTGTCGCAGTGGATCCAATGGACCTCTCTGTATGGCAAGGTGTCCTCCCTGCAATCCCATACACCGTGATCTAGACTGCCAGCTAACGCTGTCGTCCATACGGCGATGCCTCGCTGCTTCCGCGGCGTGGAGCCTTTTGTCAAATTAATGATTGTCAGTCTGTCTGTCACTGACGGTTGAATCGCGATTATCATTTGCGACCCCCGACCTAACTCTGAAGTCCTCCATGATTGTTTAGTTGTCTGATATGGCATGGCCAAGCCTTTTTCGAGGGATGGTTCGCGGGCCATAATTTACCAAGTGCAGTTGAATCTAGTGACAATGCTACTTTCAACCGTCTTTTTTGGCATATCCAGGGAGAGGTGCGCCGTCTTCTGGGCTCTGGGCCCTGGCAGTCCTGTATGGGCCATGTTGGAGATCGGCCACCGATCATTGGGCTTCGACAACGGCCATCTAGCCCCGAACGTTTTGGAAGTTTATCCCCGCTAGGAATACTGGATCTTCAGACCCAGAAGCCCGGGACTTCGCATCACATTGGTCGCCCATCCGCGCCATCATCCAATAGTCGACCCAGTCCTCCTTTCTGGCGGAGTGTGGACCGGTCCCAGACAACATGAAAGAACGAAGGCCCAGTCTAAGGGTAGACCGTGTTGGCACAGCCTCGCAGCCTCACATTGGATGTACGTAGTAGATGCAGTAGTATTCTAGTGTTCTCTCCTGCATAAAGACGTGCAGATCATCTTCCTATTCCCATTTGAACTCTGGCATCGACAGGGGGGCAAATAATAACTACGGCGAATTACTTTAAACTGCACCAAGACATGGTCCCCAGTACTTCGGGTCTGTACACTCATCAGCGCAGACTGGAGTAAGGTACTTAGCTAGCCGTTGGCTATTATTCTTTCCTAACTAATGGTAAATAGTGAAGCAATGACAGCAAACGCGTCCGTTGCTGCTATATCCTGCTAATTTGCTCAAGTTCAAAAGAAGCACCAACCCCCGCCCCCTCCAAAGCCTCACTGCAAGTTTTCTTTTACGGGAGCATACCACACTCAAAACGCATCGCCTGCTCATTCCCTTGACTATCTTTGCTCTAGCATCGCATCTGCTATATCCAGCCTTGGCTGCCTGCCCATTCCGCCGTATCCCCTCGACTATACCTCGTCTCCGTTCACCCCATTTCTTCGCCCTCGCCACATCTCCGTCCAGATGACACCCTCCTCTCGTCCGACCGGCAAGCGGCTCCCTATCAGTTGTCAGGCGTGTCGAACAAGAAAAGTTCGTTGCTCGCGAGACGGACGCCCCTGTCAGACATGTGTCCGACGAGGACTGGGTGCCGAAGACTGCATATATCTCGGTCAACCGAGACTGTCATCCGAAAACACAATGACTGCGGACAGCTCGGTGCAGAATGAATTGCTTGCTAGGATCCGGAATCTAGAGGACCTGCTCCATAAGCAGGTTGTTTCGCAAGCGAATGACACTCACTCACCGCTGCCGTCACCGAGTCTGGCTGGCAGCTTCTCCGAGTCGGACAGTGGGATCGGCCTCAGATCTACAGAGTACCCGAGGAGCTCGCCGTTGAATGGTCCTGGCGTTCTGCAGACCTTCGCTTCGGGCTACGTGCGCTACCTACCGTTAGCACCGCAATGGAGCTCGATGCATCCTACCGGTTCTTCTGGGGATCCTCTTCCAGATATAAGCTCGGATGTTCCGGACGATGACGATGATCTGCGTATTTCTTTAACGGGGAGCGCGGCTTCAAGGGACGAGTTGCTCGCCATTCTGCCGCCGAGTCGGTATTGCGATGCGCTCAAGGACGTCTATTTTCGAGTCTTCTCTCCTGTAGGCCTTCAGCCCGTCGTCCATGAGCTTCTTCCGGCAGAAACTGACTCTACTCACCACAGCTATTTCATATCCTTCACGACCTAACATTCGAGGCCGAGTACCAGCAGTTCTGTCATGATCCTAATAGTGTCTCCACCTCGTGGATTTCGTTGCTGTTTATAATCCTTGGCATTGCTGTTACAGCTCTGCACGACGACGATCCTCTGCTCGCTGATCTGGGCCGTGAGAAGACGGTCAGTCGCAATGTGAAGGTCCTTTCCTCACGCTATCGGTCGGCCGCGTTGCGGTGCCTTTCAGCGGACGGCGTTCTCTCCCGCCATTCCATCAACACTCTCCAGTCTCTTATCCTGATCAACTACGCCCGGCTGCACCGTGGACTGCCAACCTGGGCCCTTCTGGGCTTGACCCACCACACCGCAACGTCAATGGGCTGCCATGTTGACCCAGAACGGTTTGCTTTGGGCCCAATCGAACGTGAGGAACGACGACGCGCGTGGGCGGGTCTGACGATGCTGTATACAATCCAGAACAACGCATTCGGCAACCTAAACCCGCCCCTTACTTCCTTTGGTGTCAAACTACCGTTGGATGTGAACGATGTAGATCTCCTTACCGGAACGGTCTCGGAGGTTGCACTTCAACCAACACAGATGACTTACCTCCTCTTACAACACCGACTTTACAACATTGCCTCTATGATATGCGAGACGCTCTTTAGCTTCCCACCCAGGTTTACCGCCGCCCAGCTCGAGGCCGAGATTCTTACAGTGCATGAGATGTGCGAAAAACGTTACCAGCTGGAGCCAGGTCTCGAGCCTCTCCCTGCCCACCACCTTGCGAACTTGAATATCCTCTACAGCTACATCCACCAACTATTCCTTCTTCTCCTCCGCCCGGCCCTCTGCCGCTATCTACAGGGCGAGATCACCACGGAAACCTGCGCCGCGCGGGCGAAATGCATTGCCTCCGCTAGGACGTCCCTCGCAATCCATCAAACGCTCTTTGAATCACCGCAATTCGCCGCCTACAAGTGGTACAACAGCGGCATTGGAAGTTTCCACGCCTTCCACGCGGCGGTCATTCTCTGTGTGATGCTCATGCACCCGGAAAACCATTACGAGACCGCCGAGACAAAGGAACTTCTCTGGAAATCACTCGACGTCTTCGCATCCCTTTCGAACCGGAGCAATTTCTGCAGCAAAGCCGTTCCTGTTCTCCGTCAAATCATGTAAGTTTCCCCTGATGTCGGTTGATATATGGAGGAATCTAGCTGACATTTATCGCAAAGCGACATCGCCTGCTCAAAATCGCAGCAGCAACAGCAGCAACAGATCTTTACTCCCACCGTCGACCCGAACGGCGGCCTGCTCACTCCCCCTACGCCGAACAAATACACCCAGAATCCGATGGACTACGTCTCGGAGCCGCTTTTCGCCCAACTTCACCCGCAAAACTGGATCTCACCTTCGTCTGTTCCTTGGGGCGGATGGGACTGCCTTGCTGATTTCATTCCTCCTACACCTTCGCCATTTGTCGGCTGAAGAAGGCCTTGATGGTGTCAATCTATCAGCAAATCTCCTCCATTCCTGGGATTGACCAGCGGGGCCGTCCACACCGTTCGGATAGGGGATCAAACAGCTGTATCCTCGTATGGGTTAGGGTCTCCACAGATCTTTTTCATATTTTTCTACGAGGATAACCCAGGCCCCGGCAGTGAGCACCATCTTCCCTTTTGTGGAGAAAATAATAGTGCACGCCACCGGACCCCACCCGAGAACGCTCACCCTGACCCGAAGGATCCGCTCCTTCTCGGGACGCAATCCTATCCGAAAGTACCAAGGGCCCTGACGAACATGTGGCGCCCTTCTGGAATACGTCTGGCGTCCCGAATACCCGATCTACCTCCCCGAACCGACCCTCCAGCTCCTTCCTTATCTGGGATACGGGTACACAATAACTCCCACCCCACTACTAGACTTCAACCCGCGGAGGTTGTCGCCAGTATCCAGCTTGGCCTTGCGCAGAAGAACAAGAGGGGGCTCGGGCATGGAGCTAGAACCCGGTACAGCTTTTCCTACCATCTACCCCTAATGCCCGTGGTATTCTTGTCACCTAATGAGGGTGATGATTGATACCTTTTCTTTTCTGTTACTTTCTTTGCATGCTTGCATGGACGGCGTTCTGAAATAGACTTTGACATAGATCCTTTGATATAGATTAGACATAGACCACCCTCTAATAGAATTCACACTATACCTTCAGTTTATCCTCATCTAGCGACCACACCCTGAAGACTCCGTATTGTATCGAGCATTTTCGACGTCAATGGATACCTATTCTTTACTTAATCCCCATGCCTCACTTCAGGATTACAATTTATCTATCTACTTAACCCATCCACTACTAATACTAGCCCCGTTCTTTCAGACTGCAACCCGCTTAAAATAACCCAACCCACGTTCCCAGCTCATCCACACTTCATAAATCATCCATTCACCATCAAGTGCCCCAAAACAAATAACCGACCCTACCTACCTACCTACCAACATACCCACAAACCCACCCATTCAACAATACCTACCTGCAATTCGTCAGAGACTGGCTTGACTGCCTATTCCACTTCGCGCGTTTACATATCTCCCCAAAGCCCTCTAGAAGTAAAGTGTAAGTTACTTTATAGACCTCTCTCCCCATATGATTCCTTCGTCAATGCACTACAACTAGCTAACTAGCTAGATAGGTAAAAGGATAAAAAGGTAAAATGGTATGTAACCAACCTAAGTCCATATCTCTCAGGTCGCCACCTCCTCCTCTTTTCAGCTCGATGCCCCTACATTTTACGTTGTATGCAGTGACAGGGACCTCATATCATACCATACAAGAACATACCCCCCATACCTATCCACCGGACACGGACACTACGTAGTAGAATCTAAATGTACATTTACATCTACCAGAACCTTGAAGTAGGCATGGAAGAGTCGATTGATCTACCACATAGCTACGTAGCTAGCTATCATCGCCCTCGATACTGGCTGGGCTGGGATCTGGTTACCACATCTTGCAGCGGGTATGCCCTGTTACTTACGTCCTTCCGGTGGTGGTGATGGGGGACCTTTGGTTTGGTTTGGTTTGGTTTTTTTTTTTTTTTTTTTTTTTTTTTTTTTTTTCCCTCCCTCCCTCGCCTTCGGCAGCCTTGAATGGAAAGTGGTGTAGGTAAATTAGACATATTAGATTGGATCAACTTAGATTACATGGAAGATAACAAGAGGTGTGTGCTGCTCGAGGTGGTAGTTAAGATAGGTCTAGTCAGATTAGGATGGATATCGGGCTCTGATCTTCACGTACCTTCACTTCATATATATAAGGCTGGAATTGTTAGGTTTACTCAGGGCTGACTGGAAGGACCTCGAGGTGAGTGGATGGATCTGAGAAGGAAAGGATGCCTATCTACAGACAGACACACAGAGAGACATACATACATGTGGAAAGCCAGGATGGAGACGGGATACGATACGTAAGGGAGGGATCTGTCATCATGATGCTACTAGCATGATGGAGTTTTCGTTTTCTGGGATCAGGTTGAGACTACCCTATTTTTACTAACCTTTCTATTGGAATTAGGAGGATGTTGCAGGATTTGAAGGGAGTGGGTTGAAGCAAGGGCAGGAGAGTGAGTGAGTGCAAAAGCACCTCTGATGAAGCTCTCAAGGGGATGGATAGCGGTGATGTATGGTTCTACATTTTTGAAGAGCCCGTGGCCTTGATGGCCCGTTCAGCTTCTCAAGGGCTGGGAAGATAATGAGGTGCTACTAGTGGGAAGGAAAACAAGCGAACAATGAAATCTCTCCATTCACCACACTTCAGGAAAATGTATATCTCAGGTCCATCTAGGTAAACTTATTGCGCAAAGATATCATAAGAAAAGCACAACCGCCGAAAACGCCAAAGATTTTTGACACCCAGTCATGACAAGTATGTAGAGTAAGGGTAAAGGATTGTATACTACGAGGGGAAACAAGATATTAGAAGGCAGAAAACATCGGTATCGTATCGTAGCGAAGCAGGCAGAGTGTAAGAGGAAGAACGACTTTAGCGACGCTGGTTCTTGCCGATACCGCGTTTGCCGGCGACCTGGGGGAGGTGTCATGTTAGTAGCGGTATTAAAGGGAAGAATCGGATCGAAGGGACATACCAAGTGCTTCGTAAGCGAGACGGTCTGGTGTCGATCGGCCTCGCCCTGTCTGGCCATACGGTTCATCTTCTTCTGGCTCAGCTTGGCAAGACGCTCGGCCTTGGAGCGGGATGTCTCGTCGGTGACACCATCGTGCAGACGATCCGTAGCAGCCTGGCTGCGAGCGCGGCTCTTGGCGCGCGCGATGGCCTGGCGGGGGTCGGAGTGGTCGACGTCCATGGCGTCGCCGGTGTCCATCTCGCTGCGGGTTGCTGTGCGGCCGCGAACCTGGCTCTGCTCGCGGGCACGGGAGACCGCGGCGCCGGTGTCGTAGCCGGCGGCGTCGAGGGCCTGCTCCATCTGGGAGAGCTTCTTGGCTTTGGCGCTGCGCGGGATGGCCGCGCGGTTCTTGAGGGACTTGCGGAGCTTGGCCTCGTTGCGCATGAGGACCCGCTTCTCGCGGATAAGATCCGCCTTCATGCGGGTGTCGGCATCGTCGGCGTCTTCGACGCTCTCGTCCGACTCGTAGTAGCCCTCCGCCTGGAGCTTCTCTTCCTCTTCCTCCAGGGCCGTGAGCTTGGCCTCGATGTCGGGATCCACGTAGTCGTAGATGTTCTTGCCGTTCCAGACTTCGGGGATCTTGTCGTGCTTCCATTCGTCGTTGGCGAGTGTGTAGGTCTTCTTGAGATCGATGTTGTAGACACCCGCACCACCATTCTCCTCTTCGATGTCCCGCTCCAGCTTCTTGCGGTTGGGGTCGTCCTTGTCATATTTCTTGAGCTCCTTAACGGCCTCGGGAATGAAGGTCTCCCGCTGGACACCACCCATGGGCTGGGCGACGTGGATACGGGCGAGAACATCGCCGAGTCTGCCGCTGGGCGTGCCAGAGTTGTTGGATCCGGACTTGAGTTTCTGCGCCACACGCTCCGCCAGCAACTTGTCGCAAGCAGCGTTCTTGACGTTGGTCACACCCTCGGTGGTTGTGCACGAGAGCTGCAGGAGCTCAACATCTCCTGTCTTGAGCATCTTCTGCATCTCTTCTTGCAGTTCCGGCTCGAGATCTTCGGGTCGTCGCACATCGATCTTGTTCACCACCACGAAGACGATCTTGTTGGCAAACAGAGGCCGGATGCTGTGGAAGAGCTTGATCTGGTCGGCAACAGAGTAACCGCACTGCTCGGAAAGATCCATAAAGTACATCACGGCGGACCGCAAGTGGGCGATGGCAGTAATGGACTGCATTTCAATGGTGTTCATCTCCTCCAAAGGATGGTCGAGAATTCCGGGCGTATCGATAGCTTGGAATCGCAAGTACTTGTAGTCGAAATGACCGACGAACAGACTCTTGGTCGTGAAGGCATACGGCTGGACATCAACGTCCGCACGGGTGATGTTGCGCAGGAAACTCGACTTTCCGACATTGGGGTATCCGCAAATCAAAAGGGTGCGGGTGTTGGGGTCGATCGAGGGAAGACGACCCAAGTGCTGGCGGACTTGTTCCAGGTAAACGAGCGGGTCCTTAAGACGACGGCAGATGGTGGCCATGCGACCGAGAGCGGCGCGCTTGAGCTGCTTGCACTGGAACAGAGATTGGGCATACTTGATCAGGCGAACGTAGTCGCGAGAAACGGTTTCGATCAAGTGCTTCGCAGTGGAAACCTGCCCAAGGGCGATTCTGAAATGGTCGGCATCGTAGAGCGTGTTCATCAAATCCTTGTCTAATCATTCATTTGTCAGACTCGTCCATATCTAACGAACATAGCAGAAGACTCACGGAAAGGATGGATATCCTGCAACCGGGGAAATCCCTCCAAAATCGCCTGGAATTTCTCGCAAAACGTCTCTTGGGTGTACTTGACTTTCCGGGTGTAGAAGCCTAAGAAATTTTCGTGTCAGAACATCCGGTCATCCCCAACGCAAAGTAGCACGGTCGCGAGTACCTCGAATACGGCTGATCTTGAAACCGGCACGGATCTGAGTCGGCAGTTGTCGCTGCGTCCGACTGAGAACAATATCCAAGAATTCCTGGCTCGTAGGCACAGGAGGGATCTATCGGCGGTGAAAAAAAGCATCAGTATGGACGGTCGGGCCAGGAATCTGGAATGGGGCGTACATCTTTCCACGTAGTCTTCATAATGGGCACCGGATACAGAGTCAAATAAGAAAAATTACGACTCTTGCAGGCAACCCGACTGGATTCAAAGTCGAGATGAAGCGATAATTCAGGTCGAGCTTCTAATCAAAAAATTATGGGAGGCGGTGGAGGCAGAATTTTTGGCGGGCGGTGAGCCAATGTGGGGTTTCTGCAAATTCTAACCGAGCAAAACATCAAAACAATGCTCGAGTCTCTACAGTAGATACTACAATCTACAACAGACCATGGACGACCTTGCTAGTTGTACATTGACGACGGCAGTCTATGTCAAAGATTGAGCCTCCCCGACCAAACCAATTCGATCATCATATCATACCAGATCGTATCATCATAGCCCCAGAGAACTCCATTGCTCTTCGAAGTAAACCACCGTGAGACCAAGTTGCAAACCCATGAACAACTGATGGGAATGAAGACAAAGGGAAAGGGGGAATCAGAATAAATGCACATGAGAAGTGGAAAGAGACTCGTAAATGGATGGGAGATAAGGCCAGGCTACGCCGAGGAAAAGACCTCAACTTCTGGCTCACTCGCTAAACTCGAGCACCTGCACGCAGTTAGCAACATACTCGGGCATGCAGTAAAAAGAAAGGGACACAAGGAGACTTGCCATATCTGTCCAGCCTCCGCCGCCAAACTGGCACTTGCTCAGGCCCCGGTTCTCGAATCCGAGCGCCTCGTAGAAGGGGATAAGATGGTCATGCGCGATCAGGACAATCCGGTCAGCGATCGCCGCCTCGCGGATCCGTTGAATGTAGGCCTTCATCAGTGTACTGCCGACCTGCTTTCCTTGGTGCTCCTGCAAGACCGCCACAGAATGGATGGCGATTGAGCTGCCTGCCTCATCGTGGCCGACCGTCTGTCCGTCGACGACTGTTGACCGCTCGGTCCTCCAGTCCGCAGGCAGTTCCATAGCCTTATCCGTCACATGGGGTGTGGAAGTACGTGTGGCAATAACATGTCCGACGAGCGTAGGGCGGGGCTTAGGCTGGCCTTCGTCGAGGACCGGAAGGGTGAACAGGCCAAGGCAGAGTTCGGGGCATCTTCCAAGACGATAAAGAAACTACAATGCAGGCAATCAGTATACTTTCCACTATCCTTCCACAGATGAAGATGTACCTTCTCCCGCGAGCAGCGCTCCGGTTCAGGGAACGCCGCCTCCACAGAGACACAATCGTCGACATTCGACTGGGTCAAAATCTGCACGAACGGGTGCAGGTCGTCCAACTTCGAGCGCTGGTGCACAGGCGGGCGGCGGAACCATAGAGGGTATTCATTGAGGTCATCGTGGTCCACGGCGACATACTCCTCATCAGCCTCGTCTTCGTCCTCGTCAGGCTCCTCGAGCGAAAGTCCATTCGTCATGTGCGCGTTTCCATAGCCGTGATCCGGGGGCGGCGAGAGGGAATTGCCGGTGATGGGCAGAGAGAATCCATCAGCGTTCGATAGGGGTTTGAAACCGTTAATGGGGTTGTCGTGAAATTGTTGTTGCGTCTGGTCCGACATGGTGGGTGTTCAATGGTCCGAATGAGTTGAGTCTTTGAATGATCGCCGTATATAAGTAGTATAAGGTAACTGACGGTGTTTTCGAGGATAATGGCAGCGAAACGAAACAGAACGCAGTCGGCGAGGGTCTGGAAGGAGCGATTGAGAGCTGGAGGGCAAAGGGGACGGTAATTTAATCCGATCGAAAAATTGCGGCCGAATGGAATGGAGGGATTGAGGGTGGGTCAGGCAAATACAGTGTATTATGCAGGTGATAAGGCTTTCCAACCACTCGATCTCAATCGGAAGGATGCACAGAGAGAGAGAGCCCAGATCTCTTAGCTGGTCTCTGCAGATAAACTTGGTCACGAACGGGTATAGCACTGAATACTATACTTTTCGCAGTACAGGCAGCAGGTTTCTTTTTTGGTCGGGGATGGGAGAAAGACTGAAGAGTTTTCATCCCGCGTTCTGCGGGGCAGATCCATGGTTACTGTATCTCCCTCCTGTAGGTGGTACCTTTTCGCTATCATCCCATCCCCCGCTCAATGCTTATCGCCATCCCACTCATCCCCGGTTGTTTACAATGGAACCTAACCTCTGGAGTCTTACCTATTCTTGACCCAGTGTACCCCATATTTGTTCTTATTATTGTCATCTGTCCCTGCATAATCTTATTATAATAATACAGATCAGCCGGAAGCATTTCTCCTTCCGAATCCCAACGACTTATTTTCCCGCTGTCCAGGGGCAATTCAGCGAGGTGACCTCGAGGTAGAAGTTTAATCCTAGGTTGTATTGCTATACATTGCAGGTGGTCCAGTCGGGCCTTTCCCCTATCTACTACCTAGGTACCCTCTGCTAAGTACATTAGTAATGCCCCTTGCATGTGATATATATTGGTAACACCACCATTCACCAACTGTATAGGGGTCCACCCCGGACAAAAAGGCTTCTACTAGTGCTTACTTTATAGCTGTGAAGCTTGGTACACTAGTGATTATATAGCTGCATTAGTGAATTAGTGATACCTTGTATGGACTTCATGACAGGGAGCAGCCGACAAGAAAGATATAAACAACCAACTAGGTAGTCTTGTCGAAGACGGGACAGGACCTAGGTAGGTACCTTACTGCTGTAGTGCTAAGGTATATTCTTTCTACACACATCTCCACTGTGCTCACCTTGACCTTCAACAACCCCAGCCATATTTTTCTGCGGGATCATAAATTAGAGCACGAACCACTGGTCATTCCTTTAGTACATTTGACTCTGGACAGAACCATCTCGATCATACTAGCCATGAATCATACCACCAGACGACACTGGGTCTCCGTGGACTGATGTAGCAGCACCGGCAGAACAACGAATTACGGTACCTATTCAATAAGGCGCCTTACTAAGGTACTACTTTGTAAGGTGGTAGTATGTTGACAATGTTGATAAAATCCATTATCACTGCCCATAGACACAGTACCCATGGCTCTCCAGGCATAATATACATAATCCAAAATCTATAAGTGCCACCGATCCCAAACATGCAAAAGCAACCCACCCGAAAATGCTAGTCTATCTACAATACAATGCTCATTTAGTTTCATCCCCTCTCATAAGCATTTTATCATCCCATAGTGAGACAAACAAACAAACAAACAAAATAAAGAAACTGCAACCACAACTAAACCGGCCTGCAGCGCAGCTTACTCCCGGATCTCCGTGGGCTCCTCGCCATGCTCCGCCACACCAGCGGCCTCACGCTTCGAGGGATCCACACCACGGGCGTGCAAGTCATCAACGATGTCCTGGGGCGGGACCCACGAGGCGCTCTTCCAGGGGATGACATGCAGGACGTACATGGTGTCGACTTCCTCGAGGGTGCGGCCCTGGGTCTCGTTGACAAAGAAGAAGACGATGAACACACCGGCAACACAGCATGAGGCGAAGACATAGCCGTAGGCAAAGTCAATGGAGCTGGAGATGAAGGGGGTGAAGAAGGAGATGAGGAAGTTCCAGGTCCAGTTGGCGGCTGTCGCGATACCGATGCAGATGGCGCGGTAGCGGGCGGGGTACATCTCTGAGCAGAGAGACCAGACGATGGGACCCCAGGTTGTGGCGAAGCCGACGATGAAGAAGCAGGTGAAGACAATCATGGCGGCACCGGCTTGGGGGGTGGCGGGAGGGTTGTCAACGTCGAGGGCGAAGTGGCCCACTGTAGGGAATGTTAGTCAAAAATAGTCCCGAATTGAGCCCAGATGAAAAGGAGAAAACTTACCAGAGGCCCAGATAAAGAAGCAAATGGCGCACCAGCTGGCTCCGACAATCAAGGAGTTGCGACGACCGAAGTGCTCGACGACGTACAGACCAGGGAGGGTCATGAAGAAGTTGACCGCGCCGAGGATGATCTGGGTGATGTAGGAGTTATCGATACCGGTGGAGGTAAAGATGGAGTTTCCGTAGTAGAAAATGAAGTTGGCACCCGTGAGCTGTTGCAGGGACTGCAGAGCAATACCAAGGAGAGTACGGTAGAACATGCGAGGGCCAGTGAAGATCTCATGCCAGGCAGCCTTGCCAGCGGAACATTCCTCATCAAGCTTATCCTTCATGTCCTTCATTTCTTGTACGACAACACGGTGGTTGTGAGGCACACCGTAGAGCTTAGCCATGACCGCGCGGGCCTCGTCAACACGGCCGTGACGGTAGGCGAAACGCGGAGACTCAGGGAGGAAGAGGGTTCCGATACCGAGGATAAGAGGCCAGGCAAAACCGATGCCCATGGTGATGCGCCATGAAGCGGTGGAGTTGATGGTCTCGGTGCCGTAGTTGATGATGTATGAAATGAAGATACCGAAGGCGACGAAGAGCTGGAAGGCACTGACCATCGCACCGCGGACTTGACGAGGTGAGGCCTCGGACTGGTACATGGGAACGACGCTGGACAGAGCGCCGACGCCGAGACCGGCAACCCAACGGCCCATGGCGACTTGGTACCATTTGTCGTCGGTGGCCATCTGCACGATGATGCCGACAATGTGGATCAGCGACCAGAAGGAGATAGAGAACTTGCGGCCGATGCGGTCGGCGATGGGGGCCGCGACGAGCGATCCGATCATGGTTCCGATGGAGAGCTAGTAGTAGAGACAGGTTAGTCGTGAGCTACTGCAACTGGAGGGAGCTCGACTGGTCGTAACTTACCAAACCGACGATCAGACCGTTACGGACGTTGCTGAAGGCGTACGTGCCGTCCGACTGACGCTCAGCAAAACGGACCTTGAAGTCGTTCATTGTAGTGAAACCAGAGATTTGACCTGGAGCATGTCAGGGAGAGTTGGCTTCCCGCTTGACGATGAGGACCAACCAGTAGAATATCCAAAGATGAAGCCACCCATAGAAACAACAACACCCAGAATAAATGACCGCCAGGTCAGATATGTGACAGGGCTATCATCAACGAGGCCATCATTGTTCTTCTCCGCAGTCGAATCCGCTCTCGACGGCGTAGTAGCCTGAGAGTGTTCCTGCTGTTCAGCGTTGGGCTTGAAAAGCCCCTTGAGATTACCCACGCCCATGATGCTGGTGATTCCCACTCAACGTGTTGACAGACGAGCTGAGACGGAGTTGTGTTTGTTTTGTTGGTTGGGTGGTGAGAATGAGAGAAACACAAGGGGGAGAACCATCCAAGAGATGGGAGAAGGTGGGAGGGAGAGATATTTGAATCCTAACCAGAACATGACAAGACATTTAGCGAGGCATTTAATTTGATTATGAGAGCCTGCTGACTACTATGGCCGAACAAACCATGATCGCAAACTCCATAGCCCTCTCGGCGCTCAGCGGCAGTCGGTTTCCATCCAAGATTGGGGAACCCACGGGAGAACCAGACGGGGGCCCGGATCTAACGGGGCCCAAAGGAGGAAGGAGAGGAGCATACTCGGGGGGGTTTCTAGAAATCGGCAGATGACAAGGGCTCTACGAGATATCTGGTGGAGAGTTGTGGAGAAGCGAATAATGAAGACGAGAGTTGCGACGAGGATGACAAAGCCGATTCCAGACGAGAATGAGGGAAAGCATCTCTCGTCAGCTGACATGTTTCATGTCCTGTTGGGTGTCTTGACAACCCGCTCCTCGCTACTCTTGCTGTCTCTGGTGGTTGCGAGGCAGCAGCATGAGATCATTTGTGCTGGGCGAAAAGTGATTTGATGGCTAAACTACGGATGTTTACACACTATTTCCATGGTTGAAGGCTAGATCCACTTCGTCAGCCACGATTACTGGATTTCTCGGACCTCCTGGCGCGTCGCCATGAGCTTCTAATTGCGGATTCGTCCGAGAATCACGGATTCACCGCTGATCCGCCCGTGGTCGATCGCAGAAAATTTTCTCAGGCCGCCCATGACGAAGCGAAAGTCGCACCCGGCAGGGGTCAGCAGTATCGGTACAAAATACGTTGGACAGGAAAAGCCGTGAGGGATGCCGGACATGCAGGAAAATATATAGAAGGCCTGTCGAAAGACGAGTACTGTCACACAATATCAGAAGCATTCCGAGTCAGTCTAGGGCGGTTTGCAGTGGTCCCGAGCCGACCTTTCGGCAGGCCGAGATCTCGGGATCTTCGCCAAAGCCGACTCGGTGTGCCGATTCGGAAGGGGAAAATTCTTCAAAAATCTCAGAATTTAATAAAAGGCCTCACCGACTGTGGGCCTGCTACCCACTTAGCGTATGTCTTGGTCTCAACTTCTCAAACCACTATATTATTTGAACGTGCTCGCCTCAGCACCACGGCAGACTGTCGATGAGGCGGCGTCAGAGTGCAGGGAAGGACTCCTGATTAAAGTTATTCATCGAGTGCCTCGAACGGAATATTGGTATTATTCACCCAGTCAGCAGATATAAACCACATTCTGTCAATTAGCAGAATGTGATAGGAACTTAGGAAGAACCGTCATATAAGGTCTGAACAAGCCCCTAGCCAAGTTGCCGAGTTGTGGAATGGGCCCACCACCCTAGATCCTTTCAGGTGTCGGTGAAAGACAAGCCTGCTTTGTGGTTGCCGATTCGGACCTTACTTATCTCCGAAGATCATTTTCATTATAGGAATGGCCAGACATGGCTCTGGTCTAGAATTTCTTGCCCAAAATAATTTCTTCGTAGTCATGCCTGCCCAGCGACTCAGGAGCCGAGAAGGGGATTAAAAATGCCGAAAAGCCACTTCCTTCAGGGATCATTGCTGTCTTGATTTTGGAGGAGCTTGTTTTGTTGTAGTCTTCTGTAGCAACGCAGAGGGGGACGAATCTGATGATTGATGATGGCTCAATGATTTGATGATGATGGTGCATTTTCAGACGTTACTAAGGTAAGGTAGTGTAGTACTAGGAGTTCTCTAACGTCACGAGAATCCACCTCTAAGCGTTTACAATTTACAGTAGCTAAGCTGTGACGATGCCCAGATTCCGGTGAACTTTCCTTTTCAGTTTCACGTATGTCGAACCATCGAGTCGTCGACATCAGGTCCTAGATGAGAGCCCCCTCAAGAGGAGCAACGGTCAAAAAGTTTCCACACTGGATTACAATATGTACTCGGCAGGATCCCGAAAGCATCGTGCCGTTTCGAGTCCTCAACTCAAGGTGTGCCTGTCCTGAGCGGCGGCATGATTCGCTTTTTGCCACTCATTAGGTAACAATTTCAGAAACGAATTGGTGTATATTAAACTGTTACAGACCACTTGGGGAACCAATAACGTCTTTGCTCTGCCGGATTCAACAATATTATGGGACGGCAACATCATGCAAGGCAACGTCCGTCATAGCTCATACATCTTCCACACATTTCCTACTTCACATACTCCTCGTAAGCGGAACAGGCCAAACAAAGCTATCCAGTACACAGTGATCTATCACGCTTAAGAGCTCTTCTTTGCGTTTTCGCGCTCCGCTTTACGCAGGGCCCGCTTGCGGATGGACTCGTGCATAGCCTTGTTCCGGTTGGCGATGAACTTGCTCATTGGGCTAACCACGCATGTGGCAAGGTATGCCACCAATCCATGACTCCAGTATGGGGAGGAGCTGTAAGCATACGAGGGGGAGCCGCCGTTGTTACCGATCTTGGACAAGGTCGCCTTGACAAAACCGCGCGGGTTGGGAATCAAGGCACTGGTCTTGCGGATCTTGGACATGGCAGAGGTGATAAGGTAAGCTTGGACAAGCTCAACCGTGATGCCGTACGGCTGGAGCTCTGAGCCGAGAGCGGAGGACCATTGCTGCAGGAAGGCCTTGCTTCCAGAGTACGTAGCCAGGAGGGGAGTCGGGAGGAGACCGCCGAAAGAGCCCATGGTCAGGATAAGTCCACGCTTGCGCTGCATCATGCCGGGCACGACCAATTGTGTGACGCGCAGAGTTCCCATGCAGTTAATGGTGATAATATCCGCCATCTCATCCTGGGAAGTAAGAGCGAAAGGAACGGGGATGCTGTGGCTCTTTCCGACGTTGTTGACCAAGATTGCTACGTCTAGGTCGCCTAGTACCGATTTCAGCTTCTCGTAGTCCTGATCATCGTTGCGGGCAAAGTCCATCGCCAGCATCTTGGTCTGGATGGAGGGGTATTTCGAAGTGATCTCATCGGTCAGGGTGGTCAATTTGGAGGCGGTTCGAGAAACGAGAACGATATTGTATCCGGCCGCTGCGATTTGGAGTGCGAATTCCTTGCCCAAGCCATCAGAGGCACCTGTAACTACAGCCCAGCTGCCCTTAGGACCAAACGAGCGTAGCTAGACGGAGAGGAATTTAGTACAAAATGTGGTAATTTGAGCTGCACAGGCCACATACCGACTTCCCCGGAAGGATGAAAAGGCTGCAGAGGACTCTGATAAAGGTCCAGACCCTGGAGATAATGGACCAGCTGCCAGCTGCCAAAAGAACCGAGGCGGCCACACTCTGCCAACCGGGCGCAAAGTTAAACTGCGGGTTCGACAGCGACGTCGGGAGCTCTTTTAGAAAGTCCATCGTATATAATGAGTCGATTGGCCAGGGGTGGGAGGTTGCAATGCGTGAGATTCCCAGCCTCTGGGGAAATGTTGGGCCAAAATTTGCCTAGGCTGAGAGCTATCACGGATCACGGGATTCAGCCCGCTAGTCTCCATTTTCCATTATTCCGTAGAACCACCAAGGTGCTTGTCGGATTGAACACACTGGTGTTTCAAACTTTAGCTGGAGAATTGTCAACAAGATACTTCATTATCAAATGACTGTCATAACGGTTTCATTCTCAGCAATGCTGTACTTGTTGTAATCTTCAGTGGTTGAGGGTCCGCCAGGGCGTGAAGAGTTTTGTTCCCCATTAGGAATAGTCGATTTAGAGCTGAGCGCAACAAAGTTCCAACAACCTTTGAGATGTCGGAAGCTTAGGTGTTGAACCAAAAAGGAGAGCTGGCTGACGGGACGCGGGAGCTTCCTATTCCTCTCTGTACTGAATTGAATTGCATCCTCAGTTTTCCTTCTGATACTCAAGAACAGCTCTTCAGCAATTATGGATCAGCTCATGTCCTACCTACCGCCGTTCGACGGCCTCCTCCCCAAGTGGCTTGTGCTGGTATACCTACCAACAAACACTCAGCTTCTCGAACAGCAGCTAACGAAGCCAGGTGTCTGTCGTTTCCGCAGCCAACAGCGCCCAAGCCTACTTCTCCGAGTCCTACACGTCGCAGCTCTACAACGGACGACTACCGGACGGCCGCCCGCACACGAACGCTCACTCCTCCCGAACCTTCGGCACCTGGACCTTCCTCTCCGCCGTCGTCCGCTTCTCCGCTGCTTACAACATCACGACTCCTGCTTCTTATGATCTTGCCATGTGGACGTTTGGGATTGCCTTGGCACATTTCGTTGGCGAATGGCTAGGATTTGGTAGTGCGGAGCTCAAGGGTCGATTTGTGAGCCCGTTGATTGTGGCATCGGGCACTTTGACGTGGATGTTGACGCAAAGGGAGGCATATCTTGGTGCTTAGATGTAATCCAGAGACCATTTATACGGGTCTTCGAAAGATAAATACAGATTTCTATTTTATTTCAGCTACAACATAGGAATGCCTCAGTAGTAAAACAAACAGTTCAACTACTTTAAACTAAGCCACCTCTTCCCCAATCGATCGGATATACCGACCGAGTTGATGAAAAGGGTTCGCGTCAATCGGGGGTAGTGTAAGCCCGATGACACTGTGTAGCAAGGCATGCGCAAGCACAGAGGCCCTGCTACGAAGACCAAAAATAAGATTAATCAATGTTGTGTTCCTTAGAACACTTTCAGAGATTAAACTGAAAAGAACAGATACTACACTTGATCTAAGCCAAAAGGCAAAGAGAGCTGGAAAAGAAAAGAAAAAAACAAGTAAAGGGACGGGGGGATGAGAGGTATTTATACCCGTGGGAGAGGCGAAGGCTCGCTAGTGTCGATTAGCCGAAGCGCTAACCTTCTTTCGGAAGTTTAATGCCTGGGGTGTTAAATTTCCCTTTACAGTGACGGGCCTGGCACCGCTCCACTGCCTAGAAACCAAGAGTGCTTGTCCATACGGATGGCCTTCTGCTTGATAGCCTCATCATGAGCTTTTAGGAGCTTCTGCGGAAACATCCAGAGAGCCTGTCTGGAAATGCGACCCTGCTGAAACTCGGAGTGTGTCCGACGCCTTGCTTAATCGCGAATCCTGATGGATGGAGTCGTAGGCAATCTACACCACCCCGCCAAATCGCCGGTGTTAGGCAATACACACGACTCATGGAAAGTCATCGCTCACGGGTCCTATTCCACGGCTTCAACTCCGCACTTACGTCGTATCTGCCCCGCTGGAGCTATGCCTTGTCTGCATGGGAGCGGAGATCTGCTCGCGAAGGCGACGACGATTCTTTGTTGACTGCCGGCCAAGGGCAGGCTTTTGACTTTGACGTACCTTGGAGATTACGTCCTTCAACGAATCACCCTCGCCTGAATACGACTCTCAATCCTCATGCTATGCTCAACTTCCCCAGATTGCTGATTCCCCGGCTTTTCTCCTCTCCAGTTTCCCGTCCTCGGCCATAGTCCGAGTGGTCAACCTATCGTTACATGCATCTGTGCGTCGGACATCATCCGCTGATTTTATTGACCGGCTGAAAG
Organism: Aspergillus egyptiacus; assembly: GCA_025688805.1. Classification (NCBI taxonomy): domain Eukaryota; kingdom Fungi; phylum Ascomycota; class Eurotiomycetes; order Eurotiales; family Aspergillaceae; genus Aspergillus; species Aspergillus egyptiacus. Next base: position 25,922 of record MU628501.1, on the reverse strand, counting down.
ATGGAAGGATATGAGCAAGGTCCCTCCCGTTTCTGCTTGTTCTCGGCTCAGCGACCTTCTTGCTTTCTTCGCCCTTTCACCTAGTTTCGCTGCCAAGATGGTCCAGCTGTATGCTTTAGGGATCGCGCTGTTTGCTGCGATAGGAACTTTTCTTTTTGTACGAAAGTTCCTGCCCACACTCTTTGATTATATCTGACTATATTTCCAGGGTTTCGACACTGGGATTGCCACTACAAGTAAGTTGCCGGCGCAGAATTTACCGGACGGTTGACTCATTACCTTCGGTAGCAATCGCCCATGAAAGCTGGATAGAGTATATGGAATACCCCTCGGAGGGTCTGACGGGCGCTGTACGTCGATGCTGCATAGCTCGGCATCCGAGCTAACTCGGCAGGTTGTCGCCGTTTACATTGCCGGAGAAGCTGTCGGAGCTTTGATTCAGACTGCTGTCGCGGATAGACTCGGTCGTCTCCGTTTTATGGAATTGATGTGTGTTATTGTCACCATCGGGACGGCAATTCAGACGGGGTCAGTCAATATTGGAATGTTTCTCGCTGGTCGTGCTCTGGCCGGAGTTGCTGTCGGGTGAGTGCTCGTCCAAAACCAGGATACCGCATCCCTCGAGAATCAAGTCGCTGAATCCAACAGCGGGATGGTCGGCACTGTTCCTATTTACCTCAGTGAAATTTCCGACCCCCGATATCGCGGTCTCATCGGAGGCATTTCAGGATGTGGTATTGCGTTCGGCACTATGGCGTCGAACTGGGTCGGATACGCCTGTAGTTGGGCTCCTTACGGGGCTGTGCAATGGCGTCTTCCTCTCGCCATCCAAATTCCCTGGGGGATTATCATGTTCTGCGGCTTGGTCACTTTTATGCCCAACTCACCGCGGTACCTGATCCGATCTGGCAAGACAGAGGCGGCACGGAATGAATTCAGTCGTATTCGTCGCGATCTTAATTCTCATGAGCTCCGCCAGGAATTTGCGCAAATGCTGGCCCAAATCGAGTATGAGAAGGAGCGAGAGATTACCTCCTACAAGGAGATCTTCAAGTTGTTCAGACACCGTGCACTAGTGTACGTACAGTGACACATAACTCGAAATTACTTGCTGAAGTTCTAACGGTATGCAGTTCAATCGCCGTCCAGACTATGACCAGCCTTACTGGCGTGAATGTAATTCAGGTATGTCTGTCGTCCACTCGATCGCAGAAGGCGCTAATTGTCCGTAGTACTATCAAAGTGAGATACCAGCGGCGACTTTTGCGACCCATACTAACAACTCCGACAGCAATCCTATACAAATCTCTCGGTATCGATCAGCATACTATTCTCGCTTTAGCAGCAGTCTACGGAACCGTTGCTTTTCTCACCAACGCCCTAACGACAAAGTACCTGACTGATCAATGGGGCCGGCGAAAGTAAGCAACTTTGGAACCTTTCCGAGGCCCGAACCGACATATATTGACACATTTACGCAGGATGATTCTTGCCGGGTTAGGAGGGATCATCATCATCGAGATCTACGCGGCCGTCATGCAACGAGAATTCCAAAACACAGACAACCGAGTCGGCAAAGGCTTTGCGATCCTTGGGATTTACCTGTTCGTTGTTGCCTACTGTATGCCACTAACAATCCCAGAGAGAGGGAAGAAGCACAACTGACATCCTACTCAGACGGAATGCTCAACAGTACCACCTGGCTCTACGGCGCCGAGGTCCTCCCCATCAATCTTCGCAGCAAAATTATGGGTCTCGCAGCGGCATCTCACTTCATCGTGAACATCGGAAGTATGCCAACCCCTGCCCTTCCCCAGTTCCTCTTGCACCAACAAAATACCTAACAAGAGAACAGTCACCGAAGCCGGTCCCAGCGCATTTGCCAACATCGAAGAAAACTACTACTACGTCTTCGTCGGCTGCACGTTATTCTTCCTCATCGTGGCGTATTTCTATTTCCCGTGCGTTGAACTCTAATAATCTGTGTTCCACATCGATATTTAGACAGGTCGACAAGCTAACGTGTGTGCGACAGCGAGACGAGGATGAAGACGCTCGAGGAAATTGCCGCCTCATTCGGCGATCGTGTTATTCACGCCGAGGATGTTGAGTCGGACGCGAAGCCGGGTTTGAATGTTGTGCATGAGGAATAAAGACTGGAGCACAGGGAATACAGCATGGCCGGTATAGAACATTCTGTACTAGGTGTGCTTCGAACTAGTATACATCTCCGGGAATCCTGGGCCTGCGTGACCACGAAGCTGCGTCTAGCCGAACGTGCGAAGACGTTCAACAGTGAAATCCACCGTTCTATCCCTCAAGGGTACTGAAGGCTGGTAACGACCACTTTGGCTTAACTATAAAATGATATACGTTTTCCCTCGCGGCTGATCCGCTTGAACTCCTTTTATATTATTCCCATTCAGTTACTGATCCCACCGCGATGACACAGTTTTGGTATTTGTGAAAAAAGGCCAATACGTCTTTCCCGGTGCGTGTCGGTCTACATAGTAGAACGATCCAGTCAGTTGGATTATGGTGTAATGGCCTCAGGAGAACACTCACCACCGAGGAAAGAATCCTTGTTGCTTGTTCGAACGGCAGGACCATATGGAGCTACAAGATCCCGTCAGTAACTTTCAATGCCCGATCTCATCCGGCCTCCGCTGCTGGAGTTAACTCACCTATCAGCGGGATATTGACTCCAATCTGAGTGACATTGACCAGACGCTGGAATGTATTCGCGTGCTTCCCACTCGTCGTGAAGATGCTGCAGCCGTTGCCATCTAGATCAACCTTTAGCAATCTCTGGACATCCTTATACTATACGAAAGGGAGCGAAGACATACACTTATTTTGATTGATGAGCTCAATCGCCTCCTCTAACGTATCCACCTCCATGCAAATCAGCACCGGCCCAAAGATCTCCGTCTGATAACACTCCATATAAGTCTCGACATCCGCCAATATCGTCGGCCCCAAAAAGTTCCCCCTCGGGTAATCCGGCACGGTCACATCCCTCCCGTCAAGCAGAAGCGTCGCCCTCTCCTCCACCGCCCGTTCAATCACGGCAACAACCTCCCGCTTCGCATCTACATCAATCAACGGCCCGATCTTCGACTCCTGATCCCCACCACACCCGACAACCATCGACTGCGCCAGCTCCACCAGCCTGGGGATCCAGTCGCGCGTCGCCCCAACAAAGACCGCGACCGTCAGCGCCATGCACCGCTGCCCCGCGGCGCCAAAGGCGCTCCCCGCAATCGCGAACAGCGTCGACATCATGTTTGCGTCTTCCAGGACGACGCCGTGGTTCTTGCCGCCGCATTCGGCCTGGATGCGCTTGCCGAGCGTTCGGCATAGATCGTGGATCTGGCGCGCTGCGCGCTCCGAGCCGACGAAGTTGACGGCTTGCACTGCCGGTTGGGAGACGAGGGAGTGCGCTACGGGGGCGCCGCCGTGGAGGATGTTGAAGACGCCTGGTGGGAAGCCTGTGCGGGTGAATGCTTCTGCCAGGAGGGACGAGGTGGTCGGTGTCTTTTCGGAGGGTTTCAAGACCACCGTGTTGCCGGTGATCAGGGCGTAGGGGATCGACCAGAGGGGTATCATGAAGGGGAAGCTGAACGGAGTGATGGTGACGCAGACCCCCTATACTCAAGATCAGCTACCCTTCCATACCTATCCTAGCTTGAGCACGGAGGCATGTAGGGAAGGGCTTACTTACCACAGGCTCATAAACCGTCTGCAACAGCGTGGGATCCCCACCGAGGTACATCCCCGCCATCTCATGGCCGATCGAGCAAGCAGCATGGATGGAATCCAAACCGCGAAAGACCTCTGTATCCGCATCCGCCAGGGTCTTCCCAACCTCTCTAGATAAACACGTTACCTGATTCAGCCAGTCAACCTTCCCGCTCCTGTTTAACAAAATATCACATCACCAGTCTCCGGAAGCCTACAATCGTCCCCGACATCTCCCTTAACACATCAACCAGCTGCAACAGATGCTCCCGGCGCGTGTGGAACCCCAACGCCGCCCACTCCGGCTGAGCGGCCTGCGCCGCCTCCACGGCACATTGGATCTCGGGGAGCGTGCTCCGGGGGACCCTGCAGAGAAGTCGTTGCGTTACCTGGTGGTAGTTATTTATACCTTAGCGTATGTCCTACAGATCATAGCACCTACATGTACACTTCGTTATGCTAAATGTACGCAACGGAGCGAAAACAGCCTACCGGGTCGAAAACATTCGTCCACGTCTGCGACTTCGACATCACCCATTGATTATTGATGAACAGCCGCGTGACCGTCGGCGGACCGTCCAGTCCGGGCGTACTGTCGTCGACTTCTTCGTGATCGACTTCGGCGTTGATGTTGAGCTCGGCTTCGGCTTCCCCCTCGGAATCGACAGCAGGGCCAGAATCAGGCCCCGCACTCCGACTACTGGCACTAGTACTAGTTGTACTGCGGGGCGTATCGCGCGGACTCAGTGGCATGCTCATGCTCATGCTTGTGCTTGACGGGCTGCCGGCAACCGGGCGACTCCGACCCCGACGCGGACGCTGACTCGCAGTCGACGAGGAGGCGACCGTATCATCGCTCCCTGAGTTCGGGGAGGATTCGGGGAATGGCGTGAACCGGACTCGGCGGGAGGCGGCTGAGGCTGCGGCTGAGGCTTTTGGCATGATACTCTAGGTTAGGGCTGATAGGATGGACACTGTGATAACGGTATGCTTGATAGGGAAATAAAAATAAAAAAGTGAGAGCTGGAAAGATAAGTGACCTTGTCTGGGGTGTGGAGAGAGACAGAGACAGGGGCAGCTCTCTTATCAGTCCAGTTCTACTGTCCTACATGGCGAGCCCTAAGCGGGGGTCTTGGCTGATAAGTAATGTCTCCACGTAACCGGGCTGATAAGGGGGAATTGATAAGGGTGATTTATTATGTACACTACTTGTTACAGTTTTAGTTTTAGTGTTACAGGGTTGCATTGGTTGGAATTGTACTATATTGTGGGGTAATGCATTGCCGGTGTCCCTGTTGAGGTCACTCAGTCTTAGTCTCCCATACATTACTAGTACTTAGTATCTATAGCTATATACCCATATTTACTACTTCCTAGTTAGACCAGCTCCCTTAAGTAAGTAACCCCAGTCTATAAACCAGGTTTCTTCAAAAATGGGAGGATCCAGCTTGGTGTAATCAATCGCATTTCTTGTATGATCCCAGAAGCATACACCTCTCCGGACAATGAACCGAAACAAATCCTGGAATGGCAGTGTCAGTAACCTGTCACGACCCGCCGGAGATCCGCATGTTCGCTGACAGAGACTTGGCCAGGGTTCATTCCGGAAGATCGACGTAAGGTACGGAAGTTCAAGCAGCCAGACCTATAGTTTGATTTCCCGTGGTGTTTGAATTTTACAGCATTGGCTGGTATGACTCTCCGATCCAGCTCAAAGATAATCAGATTAGATTAGATTAGATTAGATCTCTCTATCTACCTGAGCAGGAACACCATGGATGAATACTTCTTATCTCCGAAACGCAACAGCAGTATCTAGTACAATGCCTGATATTCCATCGTCTTCTGTACGAACCGACAAAGATCCTCTCGGGATATGCCATCGGACCGACTCATAAACTGTATATAAATTATCAACCACACCCAGGCCTGCTTGCAGATGACCCAATCACAAGCATCCATTCAACCAATACCTACCTAGGTACTTTACCTACCGCTTACTAGTACCACTCCTCTCTCCCCGAATAAACGAGACCGCAAACAAACATGCCCCTCGTCAAAATCGACCTGATCCGGGGATCCCGCACCCCAGACCAAATCCGCTCCCTCGCCGACACGGTCCAACAAGTCATGCTGGACAAATTCGGCGCTCCGTATCGGGATAGATACCAGGTACCTCCCTCTTACCTACCTACCTATCTACTAATACCCCCTATCCCACTCCATATCAAGCGAAGCAATACTGATATAAATGCGAACAACGCAGATAATCACCCAACACGAACCCTACGAGATGATCTGCGAGGACACCGATCTCGGCTTCACGCGGACAAACGACCTGGTCTTCATCCAGATCTTCCAGCAGGGACGCAGCCGGGAGCAGAAGGAGGCAGTCTATCGGACGCTGCATGAGCGGTTGGGCGACGCATTTGGGCTATCGGGCCACGATCTGATTGTCAGCTGTGTGGAGAATACTAAAGATGATTAAAGCTTTGGGATGGGCGAGGCGCAGTTTTTGAATGGGTTGTTGCCGCGGGGGGGTTCTGCTTCTGCTTCTGGCTCTGGGTCTGGTTGTGCTTCTGGGAGGGGGTAGAGGATGTGTATCGAGTAAAGTAAAGTAAAGTAAACTAGAGTTAGGGTTATGGGTTTAGAAATGGATTCGGGTTTAGTTCTCTGGGTGATTAAGTGTTCATGGTTTTAGGGGCTGGGGCTGTAGGCTATGTAGATGAGTTATCTTGCGGAATATGGCTGATTATCGAGATGTATGTCAAGCATTAGAGCCTCTAGCCAGCCAGACGATGGTTCTGCGTTAGCTTCGAGCTCTAGATCAGGGTGACCGACTAGATAAGATTAGATCAACAGGAGCTCGATATATTGATTCTTATCTCCACCAGATAAGCGGCGACCAGCTATCTACAAACCAGCCGTAGAAGTCTTGTATTTAGCGATGGATCACTCACCGTTCGACAGAGTTGCTTGGATACTTTCAGAAGATTTACTTCTCAAACACTTTACCGGTTCATCCTAACATCGCACTAAATCTTTGATACTCACGTCCAAAATGGTATCCACAAACGGAGTTCCAAGCAACGCCTCAGCATCCCAGAACAACCGCATAACAGTCCTGGACCAAGATATCCCATTACTGGCCTTAATGACCACAATCCGCGACACAACTACCACAGACCGGGACTTCTGCTCCGCCGTCGAAAAGGTCACCCGTCGTCTCATTACATCCGGTGAGTGCACTCCAAAACTACAGTACCTAGCTAGGTAGCTAGTGTACCTGTACCCCTCCAGGTTTCGCCTACGCAGATACTGATATCCCACCAAGCATTAACCCACGTCCCGCACGAGCAGCACACAATCCAAACGCCCACCAACACAACATACCAAGGCGTCCGCTTCACCAAGGCCGTCTGCGGCGTCAGCATTCTCCGTGCAGGCGCCAGTATGGAGCAGGTCCTCCGCGAGACGTGGATGTGCGTGATTTCGACCTGCTGCTTGAGTTTATGAGACCTCCTGTATGTTATCTAACGATGGAATACAGGGGCCCGCTCAGCTTCGGAAAGATCCTCATCCAGCGGGACGAAGAAACCAGCGCGGCGAGGTTATACTATTCGAAGCTGCCGGGTCGGATAGCTGAGGATGGTAAGTAGGCATCTTGTCTGTATTAGAAAAAGAACCCTTTACACGGAGCCTTGATCCAGATCCTAACGAGAAAATGTTTGTACAGTGGTATTCCTGCTCGAGCCGATGCTAGCAACCGGGGGATCGCTGCTCAAGGCGCTCGAAACGCTCATTGAGACCGGCGTGGCCGAGGAGTCGATTGTGCTGGTGAATATCATCTCCTCGCGGCAGGGTCTGGATCTTGTTGCGGGGAGGTTTCCCCGGTTGAAGATCGTCACGGCCGCGGTTGATCCGGTGTTGACGGATGAGAAGTAAGTGCACGGTAACCCCGGGCTGAAATGTATCATGGCGGGCTAATCTTGATGGCTGTAGTTTTATTAGTCCGGGGCTGGGGGATTTCGGGGATCGGTTCTATGGGACTTGTTAGGGTGGTCGGTTGGGTTGGGATTGCATTTTGGGAATTTCTGTTTGCGTGCCTTAGGTCTGTTATGGAAGTCTATTTTGCATGCGAATAGTTTGTATCTAGTTAGGATTTCTTTGGTAATGCATCGAGTCTGGATTCTCTATTACCCTAGTCACATCCAGAGTAGAGCGTTCTGCACTACGTTTCGAAGATACGACTATGTACAGCCGGGAGACTTAGCTGGTTACCTAGGTTGCTAAGTAGAATATCTAATCAGATTAGAAAAATCAGATTAGAAACATGTCACGATAAGCGTAGCTGCTGAAGAGACATGTTTCTTGAACGTCTAACACACAGAAACCTGGTCCCTGGAAATATCAGTCCTAATAGTACATAGGACATCGTACACAATACAATCATAGAAAAGAACCATCCAATTGTATACACACCCTAGACAACCACCAAAGAACATCCAGCAATAATCCATATCCATGGCAGCCACCAGCAGTACCCGACATACACAGCACCAACCATACCTCAATTCCCATCCCAAATGCCTAGTAGGTATAGTATAGTAAGGTAGGCTCAGTCCATCTACTTAAACACCGTCCCAAACAACCGATCCCCAATATCGCCCACCCCGGGCGCAATGAACCCCCTCCCATCCACCTCCGGATCAATCCCCGCAACAACAAACCTCGACCCCTCCGGCCACACGCCCGCCGCGCGTCTCAGTCCCTCCTGGGACGCCAGAATCGACACGAACGTTACGTCGTCGATGCCCCATTCCCTATTCACATTTACCAATTAGCATGAATTTCCATCCCGATGGGATAAAGCCAAGAGGAAAGAAAAGAAAAGAAAAGAAAAGAGGGAGGGGGTACTTCAAAATCGTCACGACCGCGCCCGCCGTCCCGCCCGTCGCGATCAGCGGGTCCAGCACGTATGCGCGGCGAATACAGCGCGGCTTCCGCGGGAGCTTGTTGTAGTATTCGACTGGGTCGAGGGAGGCCTCGTCGCGGAAGATGCCGATGTGGTAGATGGCTGTGGAGGTTGTGGTGGGGAGGGAGGCAGAGAGGGTGTCGATGAAGCCGTCGAACATGGCGAGGCCGGAGCGGAGGACGACGATGATGGCGATTGTTTCGGGGTCGGATTCGGGTGCATTTTCGGTTTCGGGGAGGGGAGGGAGGTTCTTGGTTATGGTTGTGGAGAGGGAGCGGATGAGGGAGCGGACGGTGGAGGGGGGGAGGGTGCGGTCGCGGAGTTGGGTGAGGAGGGTCGGGAGGGTTTCGTCTTGGATTTGGAGGGTGTTGGGGGGGAGGGTTGGCATCATTTTGGTTGAGATTGTGGAGGTTTGGAAGAGGGTGGAGGTTTGGAAGTGAAGGGTGGACGGTCGTAGATTAGAGAACTTGAATGTTTAGTATGGTGGTGGTGATGTGCTGGTATATATAATGGATTTAGAGGAGTATTTCTGGTGCAAGCACCTTGTCACGGTCTACTGAACTGATATTGTTCCTGGACTCTTATCACGCAGGGGGAGAATCTTATCAGATAAGATACGTGGCGGCGATCTTGTTGCTGGAGTCTGCTAGAACTCGCAGAGGCAGGTATAAGGATGGTCCGGTTGGCTATGAAATCGAGCATATATTGACACTCGCTATGTTAAAGAATATACTTATATTGCTAGACAAGTAAATTCCTGTCAATAGAATGAAGTTCCTGGAAGGTGATGTGATTCCCTAGATTAGATCAGATAAGATTAGACAAGATAAGCCAGAAGATAATCTGGTCCTTATCTCCAATGTAAGAGGCTGATTGCGCCCCTCGTTAGTACTACCGTATCAGCACTAAGGAGGAATGGTGCGTACTGCGATATCAATTGCCGCGAGCTGGGGCTTATCATTATCGTATCCAGCAGAGAAACAGTTACGCTGGAAATGCATATAACCCCAGGTTGCAGCCTCTTCTTCTCAATCATCAGCGTCCATTATTTTTTCCCTACTCGACCTGTTTTCCTTTTCTCTTTTCTATACCTCCACAATGACACAAACAGACACCTCAACCCCGGCCACGGAGCACTACTCCAACCGCATCGTCGTACGTCCCTGCTCCACATAAAACTGTTAAAACTGGAAACTAAGAAAGTTAACAATCGCGTCCAGCTCACCACATACCCCAACCAAAGCGTCGCCAACCCCATCCCCCTAAACTGGGGCGCCCCCACCCCCGCCGAGCGCGGCCCCGTGCTCGTCGGCCGCAACAAAACCACCCTGTCCAAGCGCAACGCCATCGGCGCCCACGGCGGCAGCTACTCCATCTACACCGCGCTGGCCATCGCCTCGCGGCAGCTGGCGGCCGACTTCCGGCCGAACTTCCTCAACACGCAGCCGACGTTCGACTTCCCCTGGCAGGCGGCCTGGGGCGACAAGAAGAAGATCGTCTCGATGGACCCGTTCGGCCACGACATCGTCAAGCACTACGGGAAGTACCTGGAGGAAGGGGTGGACGTGCGGCCGACGATCGCGATCACGCGGGCGACGATGCGCGTGTCGGAGATCACGGAGGCGATCCGCATCGGCCGGCTGCCGATCGACGGGGGCATTGTGCTGAACCCGCAGGGTGATGTTCGGGTGACGAAGGTCGCCGTCGAGCCCGTCTGGTATCTGCCTGGTGTTGCGGAGCGGTTTGATGTCGAGGAGAAGGTGCTGCGGCGGGCGCTGTTCGAGCACACGGGCGGCAGCTACCCGGAGCTGATTACGCGGCCGGACATCAAGGTCTTCCTGCCGCCGATTGGCGGGCTGACGGTGTATATCTTTGGGCCGCCGGAGCGGGTGTCGGATCCGAATGTGCGGCTGGCGCTGAGGGTGCATGATGAGTGTAATGGGTCGGATGTGTTCCAGTCGGATATCTGCACGTGTAGGCCGTATCTGGCGTTTGGGATTGAGGAGGCCATCAAGGAGGCGCAGAGCGGAGGGTCCGGGGTGGTGATTTACTTCCGGAAGGAGGGGCGGGCGCTGGGGGAGGTGGTGAAGTATCTGGTGTATAACTCACGGAAGAGAGGGGGGGATACGGCGGATAAGTACTTCCAGCGGACGGAGAATATTGCGGGGACTAAGGATGTAAGTGGTTCTTTCTTTCTCTCCCTTGTTAAGGGAGGCTAGGGCTGACTGGTCGCAGATGCGCTTCCAGGCTCTCATGCCGGATATCTTGCATTGGCTGGGGATTACCAAGGTGGACCGGATGCTCTCTATGTCGAATATGAAGCATGATGCGATTGTTGAGCAGGGCATTCCGATTCATGAACGGGTGCCTATTCCAGACGGTAAGTAACCCTACTAGTTATTCGATCTATGATTCAGTGCTGAGATCGGCAGAAATGATCCCGGAGGATTCCCGGGTGGAAATCGACGCAAAGATCCACGCAGGGTACTTTACCAACGGCCGGAAATTCACAGAGGAGGACCTCAAGCAGGTCAAAGGCCGGGGGTGGGAGTCCTGGGAGGATGTGACTGTAAGTTGCCCATGGTCCATGTGGATGTGTCTATACTGACAGGTCAATAGCATTAGGGTGCTTTTATATATACCTTGGGCTCGGGGAGACACAAGAGCATGGAACTAGCTGAAGGAGGGTACATTAATGGGCTATAGTATATGTATTTACGTTTAATGGAGCAGTCACTATTTGACATACATCTAACATATATCGGAACGCTAAGGTAGTTCATGTAACTTGCTGTTCCAGTCTTGAAGCACCCTTGAAAGTAAGCGACATCCTTCTCCATAACTCTGCTGCTGCCTATATAACCCTCATTATAAGAGTGAGTCAGTACATACGACCACAGGGTGTGGAGAACAGGGCTTCCCGTCCGCTCAGCCGTACTTAAGCCACACGCCGGCTGGTTAGTAGTATGGTGGGTGACCACATGCGAATCCCAGCTGCTGTATGTTTTTGTTTTATTTTTTCTTATTTTATTTTTCCAGGTTCAAACGATGGCTTCGGGTCTTCAGTATAGCTCCCGATGCCGGCGCGATTGAGGCCACTGGAAATGGAGCGGATTTCATGTACCTAGTGGGGGGATTATTCCGTATTGCATCTCACAAGTTCGAATGCCCTGGTCCACACACTACGGGTAAAGTTGTAAGTATTGTATTTTAGTTTGTTTATCCTGCCACGCTGGCGGAGGGGCAGCCGTCTACTGTGGGAAGTGGTACACTATCCTTTCAAGCAAGGAGACATGCGCGGCCGTGTGCAGCTTAACTAGGATCATAGCTAACTATTCCATCATGTTAATCTAAGTCTTGCAGGAAAGAGGTATAAGAATTATCCCAGGTTATTATACGTCAGGCTGACATACTATATTATACTAATCTCCAGTTAGAAGGATATCAGTTCATGTACAGGCTAGTTATATTAGACTCAGGGGGTCTGCAACATTGTTATACTCGCAACATTGTTATACTCGACACGCTAGGAACATTTGCAAACAAGTTGCAGTGCCAGACGATGATTGTTAGTGCCTGGATATTTGTTGTTTTCTCCCAACGGGCATGTATATGTAGCTGGGTAGGATCATAAGCCCCCCGGTACAGGCCACTGTTAGACAGCCAGAACACATGCTTTGCTCTTAACGTAGTTTAGTGAGTTTATCATTCAATTATCCTTGCCCCGTGACCATGATAAGCATGGCTTCTCATGAGAAATCGGTCCTGGCTTATAACTGGTAATCGCTGAACCTGTCTATAGGAGCAAGCATATGCATTCAACGGACTCAAACTCAAGGAAAGATGGCCCAAAGACATAAGCTACTGCATCTCCTTATTGGCAGCATCGGCCTTTCCACATGCCTCGGGCTTTCTCGACGCAGTCTTGGGCTTCTTCCCGTAGACCACCCGGAACCAGATATACAGTCGCAGAGAGTCCAGTTTCGACTCTGCAATTTCCTCCTGCAGATCGTGGATGAATTTCCTCGTGTCCTCCACTGACCATCCCAGGGTCTTGGTGAAAAGCCGTAACGTGTATCCCTCGATGCCATGTCTCATATGCCGCATATACGCACGCCCCGCCTGTTCGTATGCTTTCCCTTCGCCCCAACGACCGAATGGAACCTAGTAACAGAACCCAGCAATTAACTCGGCATCGTCTCCAGAGGCTGACCACGCCTGTGTCGTCGAGTGCGAACCAAGTAGTGGTGAAAACGTACCTTGAACACCTCTTCATGCACATCTGTAAAGCCTCCCTGCTCCATCATCTCCTTATGCTTTGCTCCCATGTTGATAGGCTTTCCGAGCTTCTCTGCTGCCTCCGCCATCAGTTTCTCCCAACGCCGCAACAAGACCAGCTTCTCCTCTTTCTCTTTCACTGCACCATCATCCTCCTCTCCACCGCCTGCATCCACAAAAAACTGCAGATCATGATCACGGACTTCATACCACCCACCCGGTAGCAAATGCTCATACGCATTCCGATACAACCCCCCATAGTCCGCAATCATCCCCCCCAGCGCCAGCGACCGGACGTAGTGAAACGCCTGCCGCGCCGTAAACGGCCACTCGCCCTCCAGCTCATGATGCACCGTCACGTCCGTCGGCCAGAGCCACCCGCACACGGGGTCGATCACAGCGGGTCGGGTCCCCGCGTATTTCTCCACGACTTCATACATCCAGGTCGTGCCGCGCGCGCCGCAGTCCAGGAACTTGGTGCCCATGTAGAGGACGACGGGGGCGCTGATGAGATCCCGCCCGACGTCCTCGAGGAGATACGCCCAGGCGGTGTTCAGCGAGCTGTAGGAGAGCACGGCGAGGTCGTCGTTGGGCCAGGGGAATTGGTCCCGGTGGCCGCGGTAGCGACGGCCGTTTTCTGTCGTGTGGTCGTGGTAGACGGCCGGGGAGTCGGCGCTGGGGGTGTATTTGGGTCGGTGTTTAATGGCTGGGGGCCGGAAGATGGGTGGGGCGGGCTGTTGGCGCTTGGGCATTTTACTGTATTGCACGGAGAGCGAACACTGCTATGGTAGATACAAGGGGGATCGAGAAACAAGGGAAGAGGAATGGCTGGCGAGGCGGGAGCTTCTGCCCCTTTTCAGCCTAATCTCAGGCTGCATAACAAAGAATACTAGTATAGCCTCGGCACACCCGACTCCCAATAATGATGCAATACAGGTAGGGCAAGTCTGACATGAAACTGCTGGATGACCTTTGCACTAGTTCTTATTCTTATTTTACTCTGAGCAAGGGATGGGTATGGAATAATTACGTCTTCAGGATAGTACTTGATAGGGACATGTTTTGATAGGCTTATACACGACCCTAAGGTTCATAATTCAGGCGCCAACAGGCCAAGGAAATACAGCAGCTCTTTTATAATAGTTTTGTTTTGCCCTGTAAAAATCCCTGATAGCCAACAAGCCCACAAGGCAACCTCCTCCTTCCCATCCGCTTCTACCTGATCTCTACCTTAAACACGCCAGATCGTTGGCCAGTATTTTGTTTCTGCCGAGGACAGTCCACAGCTCAGGAAACATCTCGGTTCGACAGGTCATTGTGTGAATAGTCCTCCTGGACCATCACCTGAGGCGTCCCGTTCAACGGATATCTGTCGATTCGGGTCGTGATGGACTAGAATTCTCGGTTGACTGAACTCGTTCTGTAATTTTTCCAATGCTCGCGGTTCTCCCTTAGTAGTGATATGAGTGTACGGTAAGGAAATGCAATTGCCTGATGGTACCTCACCTAGGAAACTTTTGTCCACAATCTTCTCGACTTCGTACCTGAGAGGCTTAATCCGGGCAGCGATCTTCTCGACAAGGCCACGCAGCGAGGGTCGTGAAATTTAGGGAACACATCCATTTTCATAACTGACCATCCAACCTTTTCCAGATCAGTAAGCACGAAAGAAGGCAGATATATAAACTTGGTGGTTTTGCAACGGTGTATCTAGCCAACAAGGATTCCAAATTGTTACGAGATGGCAAGCAGTATGGGCGGGTTCTAGCTCGCTTGCATGAAAGGTGTACTAGGTTTGGAATGCATCTGATAACACCTGCATGATGGTGTCTGTAGAGGACAGGAGACGCTTGAGGAGATTCTAAGACAAGTCGGCCAGCTTTGCAAACGAGGGTCAGGGTTGAACAGGCCTAAGTCAAGTAGACCGGCACCAGGTAGGGCAAGTCTGTGTGCTTTGGACATGATGGTGGATTTGATTGGAACTCGCTGCATGGACCATGGAGCGGAAAAGTATTGTCAGTTTAAAGGTTTAATAAAGGAGATTTCTCTCCCCTGGACAGTCCATGCCGATCTGTTTGTTTCAGTTATTATAGAATGGCAGTGATCTGCTTTAAGGTCACACATAAAAGCACAGCTCACTGGATGATGACCTGTCAGAGTAGCGGCAGGCAAATGTTCTTTTCGCTCACTAGAGCCCCAGGCCGGTATAGCAGTCGAGCCAGTGTTGCAGGAAGCAATTCACCCTCCACAGCCCATGAAAATCTTTCCAAGAGAGTGACTTCTTTTCTTTCTCTGTAAGTGAGTGAGGTCAGTCGTAGTTGAGTGCAAATCCCCTAAATAATGGCCGTCCAAGTCTTCAAGTTACTTTCTGGACCAGCTCCTGCGGATTGGTCTGAAACTTCCTCTAGATGCCAGGGCCACCTTTGACATGGTATGGCCCATCTTCATACCACAGAGATAGCTGTAGTGTTTTGTCCACCTGCTTATGGCAATTGGACTGCCCGTACTACATTTCCTAATCGATGTTCTGTTCTGGAGAAGTATATGAGAACTCAACCTGATGTAAATACTGGCATGAGACTTTCTGTAGCAGCAATGTTTTTATTTCTATGCATGTTCCAGAGAGTCAGTAGATGCAAGATATTTCACACCAAATACTCCCTGATAAGCCATGCTAAGCTTTTATATGTCCTCACTCAGTTCTGGGAGAGAAAGCCATGTGGACGTGTTGACAGATGCAGATTTCCTCCAGATCCACGGGGAACAAGTATAACCTCCGGACATGATGCAGTATAGCTGAACTCTTGGTTTTCGAACTGCAGGGTCTCGGCTCCATAATTCGCAGTATGTGCAAGTCTTGATATGCTTCGGATTGGGAGGACTCGACACTAGTAATAATCGAGGTCAATCTGGTGAGCTATCCATGTGGTCGAGAGAAACTGATCTGGAATGGTACTTGACAGAGAGACATTTAGCTGTGTACCTAAGTAACTTGCCACAGAGCTGTCCAGGCGCCGTATCCGCGTGATTCGTTTCTGTTGGCATTTCTGCCCGACCTTGGCTCACACAGGAGAGTAAGATATCTCCGTATTAATGGATGATCTGACTGGATGCGATCCCGGTATATAAAACCTCAACTGCGAAGTCGCAAATCTGGCCTAACAAAGGACTATCGTTTTGAAAAATGGACCCCCAAGATGGGAACGATCAAACGCTCCGTGAGCAGCACACAGTACCAGCAATCGAAACGACCAAGATCACCAGGGCTTCATGGCTCTCAATAGACAATGTGCCGTGTTGATTGATATAGTACGCGTGATGTCTGGACTAGAGAAGAATGTTATAGACGTTCTGCCATTCACTGTCTCGCAATTGTGTCCTCAATAGCCTGCAGGACCACGTCAAGTACTCGATGTATTGAGTATTGGGGCTACAGTAATACATCTGAGGGCTTGTATACAATAAAGTCCATTCAAAGAGACATGTTGCCGTGAGTATGTCTTATTGCTTAGATACGGGCGTAGGGCACAGCTCATTAGGTAGGCTTCAGGGGCCCCCGATCCTGTAGAAATTGTGTGTATCTGTTGACTCGCTTGGAAACTGTCCTGATGGCCTGTCTTCACATGGAAAAACAGCAAAGTATGTCGGAATGCGATGTTCTTTGCTTTATATCTTCATAAAGGCCGATAAATATACTTCCGTTCGGCATTGTATAGCACTGGTCCCTCCTAGAAAGCTCTGCATGGCAGTCAGTCCTTAGGTTATCACCACCCGTCTTGCTATTTCCCTTGATGCGTAATTCTGCTACTTCAGAATTTGGCTGATGGGCAAGCATGGCCAGATGTAGGGCTGTTTTCCAAGAAGCGGACTAACCAAGCCACCTTGATTTTGATAACTATTTTAAACTAAAAAAGAATCTCTTCACCGGACAGACTATCCGAGACCAATTATTGGATTGCTGCATCTCAGTGTTCTTTCCACCAGAGGATCTGAACACTGGCCCTGACACTGGCTCTGGGGCGTACCTTCTGAGCCTATTTGCGACTGACGAAGTTCCTACAATAGATCCCAGTTCTCTTGTCGTTGCGAACGGGGCGAAGAGAACGCAAATCATTATAGCTCCATTCCTTTTTCCTGAACAATCATTGCAGACGTGGATCTATGCCAATAGACGGGCAGAGGATCCCAATGTCCCGTACGCTGTAATCCGGCTTCGGAATCGAAACAGTGAATTAATTACGTCTGAATTAATTGGACGTGAAGTAAGGCACCTTTCGCTTTCTGGATGGTAGATAAGAAATTGAGCATGGCCTGCCATCTTGGTTTCTCCAGGCCTTCACTGCGTAGCTGGAATATGGACCGGGATGATGTCTGCAGGTTGAGGTATTTCTGCAATCGTGTCCTGGATCAGGATTCGGTTACAATAACCTAGAAGTAACATAGAGGCTGTCTAGCTGTGAGTTCCAAACTTGTCCTGCCATCCTGATCAGACAGTCCTACCTCTGACTGCAAGGAAAAGCAGTCAGGGCTGAAGATCCACTCAAAAGGTAGAATGAGATCATACATCAAGGGTGTGAAGATACAAAAACACAAAAACAGGACTGTTGAACGGAAATCCCCTGCGCCGCTGAACCAGGCATCGGCGTCGGGAGGGCTATGTGGAAGCACACAACACGCGACATATTTTCTGCAACCTTTCTCGGCCATAAGATACTGTCTGATCCCGGCTTTGTGACGTGTGCCTGGAACTTGAACACGGGGCGGAATGCACATTGGCTCTTCCGGTAGTTATCCATGGTCAGGCAAAATACTTGTAAAGAGTTGCGCGAGCAGGGAGCTTGACTGGAACGCAAAGACCCCGCGATGGGTTCTGGGGTAGAGATCTTGGACAACACCTGAAGATCAGCTGCTGGTAGTTGAACAGGAGCGGGATCGAGATCTTCCTCTGCCCGAGGGGTGGGTTCACTGCGTTAGAAGACGGGTTGTTGAGGCTACTGCAAAGGGGGGTGGCGTTATGAATAGTAGAATAGGCCAACTATTCAGGGCTGCTTGCCACTCGGTATCTCGCAGCAAGACGCAAAAGCTCTTTTTTGCATGAGATGCTCTAAGGTTTTGGAAGCTATAAATGATGTCATCAATATAGGCACGGCAAAAATCCCTGAAGCTCACACAGGCTCAGATCCATCTGCCTTTGGAAGTATGGCATGGAGTGAATAAAGTCCATGATCGCGGCATTGAACTGTTCCTGTCCTGGATGCGTCTGATCCGTGTTGAGGATCATGGGATTCACAAGTGAGTTTGTTCGTCGTACGCATGCTCCTCATAGCAGGTGTCACGGCCATAGAAATTGTTGTCATTGCAGTTAACACTTGCATCTTCGCGATTATTTTTAATGATGATATTATGAGCAGCTGGCTTGTTTGACTCAGTAGGGACCGAGGCAGTGTTTATTTTGCTGATCGACAGAGTTGTTGTTCGGAACATGAAAAGCTCGCTGCGGGTTGTATTGGCTGCCAGTGCTCTGTTCCGTGCGTAGCTCACAGTGACTTCATGCCAGGCGATCACCGAAGCCCTGCATAGCTAGATAGACTTCGTTTGGGTAGAGCAGGTATGAACTTGTATTGCATTGTCTTCGGTGTAAAGAAATTGAACCACGAGACAGACCACATAGCTGCTCGTCTCTGGTATGCATCTCCGTCAATGTTGCAGCCAGGACCTCGTGCCTCTGTGTAAGCAGTAGATGGGCACTTGAATCTGAGTTAGGGCAAAAAATAACTCTGGAAGAGAGGCAGGATGCCACTATATAAGCACAGTCGGAGTGGCTGCTGCGTCTGCCGGGTGATGGAACACAGGTTGCTGTGCAGCATTCCCCTGTGGTTTCTTGGACACTTTGCCTCCTGTGACCTGTTTCCAAAAGAAGGCCAAGAGCTTCCAGGCATGCAGGAGGTCATACTGATCAATCTCGATCTTATCAATAACGTGACTCCGCGGGAACAGACTGGGATTTGCCTTCATTATCTTGATGAGATACTAAATTGCAGTAACTATGGAGAGCATCTCTGGCTTCACATTAGGAGAGGACAAGGGCGGCTTTGATACTGCAAGGAATATTAGTTACAGTTCAGGGGAATAGACCCTCTCGATCAAGCCCTGGGTTCGAATCCCAGTTCGGGCCCCAAATTTGACGAAAGTAATTCTAAAGTAGAATGATGAAAAGAAGTCGAGAAAATTGAATAGTGATAGCTTTCAAATGACTAGCCTCTGTATCTAGGCCCGCAGGCTTCGTTGCATAAAGGAACCAATTTAGAACAAGCATCATCGGAGGAAATAGCATGCTAAGCGCCGTCTAAAGGAAGGCATCTATAAAGTATTCAAACACCACCTCAGGGTGGTTGGTCAGGGGCGGCTCAGCATTTGGTTCCAGGACTGCTCCTGTGACAATATCCTTTAGTTGGCAGTAAGGCCCTGGCCCATTCGTCGGTAACAAAATTGGCCTAGAATCATGCTAAAGGCTGTCTTAATGCAATGCGGCAGATAGATTAGGATGGCCCAATATCCATTGGAAGCATCACATTTAAAGAACAGTCGATTCCCGGCCTTACCGATATGTTGGAGGATCGGTTCAATCCTCTTCATTGGGTAATTGACCTTCACCTTCTGCGCGTTCAACTGAATGTATTGGTGGACAGCCTTGTCGATGTTACTATGCAGATCCCATAACTGGACAGTGTCTGCGAAGTCAGCTCACCGGCCAGCTTTGGAGCCGAGCCTTCCAGATCATCGACAAATGTCTGGTCATATTCAATGCCGACAAGCTTGCATGTATTCTGGGTCAAGCTATAATAGATATTTTTTCTCACTGCGGGACTCCGTGCGACAGTTATGTTAGCCTTGAACGATGACAGTTGACACCCACAAGGGTATCCATTCTGCCACCAGACTATGATCAGGGTTTCCAGCCCATTGCTCCATTCTGGGGGCAGAGATACATTCCCGGGAGAACCATACTAACCTTCTTACGCTGTGGCAGTGTAGATAACGTCAACACCATGACTAAGGATTCCTAGGTCCTTCGACGCAGATAAGACGGTATGATGACTACTACCTGTCTCTGAAGCGAATCCCGGAGTGGCCTGACATCGGAAGTTAGGACATCGAGTATGTGACGCTATTAACCTAACACTGACACTGGTGCGGGATCAGTGGGTTTGAAAATAGTGGTTTTGGAGCACTAAGTTATCATGGATAAATTAAAGAGGTCTCATGCTAGCTAGCATGGTATTTGCTTCACTCTTGTCGCCCGGGAGAGCGAGCCAGAAGCAATGGTATTCTCAATTTGGGCAAGAGCTAGGAAATCCATCCTATGGTGAAGATGCCACCTAGCTTGGTTGTTCTTTTTAGGGTTGGCCTGGCTCAAGATCTCTGCATGTTTGAGTTAAGATCCAGAACTGCTCTCTGGAAGGAGCTCTCAGAGCAGAAACACGGTGATACTTGGATTGAACACCGGGAGATCTTCCCACGGTACTAGAGGATGATGAAAGTCAGGAAACAATGTGAAGGTGCTGATCAGCAAGTATATAGAAGCACAGTCACCGTGATAGGTTGCAGGAAACCGAACGGCTTGTGATGTAGTATTGAGCCCGGCGCACATCTGCTTCCCTGTCTGAACAAGGCCCTCTGGGCATCATATCCTGGCATATTCCCTGCTATCTGCAGGCAATAAATACAACTTAAAAGGATAAAGCATCTGCAGGAGGACCCTATTGTTACACCAGTTATCTCTATCCTTAACAAGAGTGGTATAATGTTAAAGATCTCCCAGGCCTGCCTTAAATAGTGTTCCTGTCACCATCTAAACAGGAGGCTTTCCGGGAAGTATATTATGTATAATACCCATGGTTCTGCCGCATCTGCATTCCTCGTGAGCCTTACTGCAGAAAGCCCGGTGCATTCCCAAAGCATCTATCTTCGCAGGCTTATATTTTGTTCTCGAGCCCTTTTCTTGTTAAGGCTTACTGATATAGCATGACACCTTGCAGGGCCTTACAGCTCTGCTTTTGCACGACTGACATGGTTATGATTGTAAGCCTGAAAGCTTTAGATGGCGATCTCAACTCTTATATCTTGTCTTTCGATGCTTGGATGACATCTCATCATTCTTAGGTTAGTTCTTCCGCCACCTGAGGGACCAATTATGTAGCCTTATATTTGGCAGTAATCCAAGCCAATCTTGACGTGTTTGTAGCTTGCAGATTGTTGAACATGATCTTGAACTTTCAGGAGCCCTATTTCCCTGCCGTCATCCCAGGCCCTAGATAAAGAACAGAAGAACCCCATATTGGCTACGTTGTCTCGTCGCACGCAGACGGTGAGAATAGTAAGTCGCCGGAGGCCGATATCTTCTTCATTTGCGGAGCGCCGTTTGTCTGGAGATCTGCAAGGGAATCTAGACTGCAGTTCGCTTCTAATAATGCGCTGAACACGATTAGCCGTGACCGCAAATAACCTGTGCAAGGCGATCTGTGGCTTCATGGAGTGGTCTAGCCATTGCTCCAGGCAGCCATCTACAGGGAGGGAAATAAGAGAAGGTAAGGCTGTTCTCAACGAATGCCAGTGATAATGAAGGTTAGGTGGCAGGATCAGCACTCGGCTGAATGGCTTCCTGCTTTCTCTTGGATTGGCCTCTGCTGCTGATATTTAGGGCCCAAGGTCAGAATGCAGCACTTCCGGAAGGTCTGGCACTATGACCGACTCCGCAGCCCGATCATGTTAGGTGTCAGTTTTAGTAGAAAAGACCGGTGGTGCTCCTAGAGCCTTACCTCCTTTCCAGCCTGGCCGGCGACGACCCCTCGGAGGCTTCTTGGTCTCCACGACGAAAAAAGGCCCGGCAAAGGGCTCCGACCCAGTCGCAGATAGTGAAGTCGGTGTATCCACCAGGGTTTCTGGCGTGCGATTCAACGGCATAGTCACCTTCAACGGCAGGAAAAATCGTGCCCGGGATAACACTCCATGGTACACTGCTGGCATACTTCCACAGCCAGACGTCACACCAGAAGAGTGATGCAAGTATGTGTCCAGAACCCCTTCCTGCCACTCAAAGCGGTACCACTGGTCAGTAAACGTAAACCTTTCCGGCACGACAATGTCAATGAACTATTTACATCTAGTGTAGAGCCATTGGGCGGCAATATGCGGGTTATCTCTGAGGTTGATCCGTGCGGTCCGAATCTGTTCTTCCCCTGAAATATCCCCAGACATGGCTGCCGAGTAAATTCGGATTTCTGCATTATATGTAAGCCGCAAATAGACTGATGCTCTCATATACTCCGTTTTGTCCTGCAGTGCCCTCGGAACTTCGATCCGGAGACGGAAACATTCTGCAGTTGCGGGCCGTAGTATTTGTACTTTTCCGAGTCTGCAACTTGATGCTTCCGCCAGGTGCCAGAAAGGTTTCAGTGTCTTCTATACCCTGAGGCTGTTCTTTGCCCTGCTGTGCGGGCTTTTATTACCCGCAGTAGGTATAGAATGCACGGCTGCATGCAGAGTCCGCGATGTGACTTAGCTGCTACGTCGACAGTTCGCGAGGACAATGGTTCTGTCACCAAATACACCAAATAAGTCCTCCCTTGGCTTTGGGTGAGCCATCCTTTTGACGGATATGCTGAGGTGGGTATTGTATTTTTTAGAGCTTGATTGGCCTGTCAACCATATCTGCACGACAGACTGACACTGTCCTCAAGGAAAGACGGTGAGGGATATTCATTATGACGCTGCTGCTCTGTCAGTAGCTGGGGATAGGCAACGGCACAATGACATATTGAGAATAATGTATTCTTCCCAGTGGCCGTTGGCAGTGTGTGGATGCAGAAAGATAAATCCTAGGCTGCTATTCCTGGGAAGAGACTCAGGGAAAAGGGTGAAACTGGTGATTTAAGGACTCTACTTGTGCTATTTCCGTACTGTGAGGCAGCCCATGTCATCTACTAGTCCATTAGAAGATATTCATTGTTTGACATGCTTGTTGAACCAGATGATTAGTAGACCTGGTAGCACGGTGAACCCCTGGGAGTGCATCACCAGTAAGAAGAGTAGGTTCTTCAATAGGAACAACGTGTCCAGTGACTTCCCAGAAGACACAGTACAGTGATAGATATGAAGCCAGGAGTGAGGCATAGCTGAGTTCCACAATTCTCTCTTCGCGGCTAGCATACTGCCTAGTTGACTCGCTCGTTCGATATCTGCCAGCCACATCAAGACCCACGCAGCCGAGTGCATGTGTAGTGCCCTGGAGTAAAGGTTACCTCTTCTGCCCGAGGGCAGAGGCAGCAGCGACAGCAGATCTATGGGCCTCACGGTACCTACTTAGCGCGGCGTCGAAATATCAGCGATGTCAAGACAGGAGTCTCCACGCCGTTTCTCTGCACCGTTTCTTGATGAGTGTCTCCACTTACAGCTAGTCTGTCAAATTGCAGCTCTAAATCTCAAATCCAGTGTGGTTTCTTCTTCCGTATACAGCTGTGTCAAAGAGGGAGAATTCAGGTCCGTGGTCTCTGTGTCTTACTCCAATCCAATGAATGATCAGTCGCCCTTGATGGATGAGCGGCTCATGGGAATTATCCTGACTGTGTAGCCTGGACAGAGAAGAGAATACTTTTAGCATTCACCACTAGTCTTAGCCGCCGGACCGGTGAGGACAAAGATAAGATATTTTAAGACCATGGAGGGGGAGAGACAAGACAAGTCGCCAGCGATAAAAGGAAAAATAAAACCGCCCATACTGCACTGGCCTTGATTCGCCGGCCTCTGCCCTCCAAGCAGCCACGCCGAGAACTGGTCTTGTAACTGGCATTCATGGAGATTTGACATGCAAGTAGTAACTTATTGGCCGTCAGATTCAATCGGGTTGTCTTACCCGAAGCGGGGTTCCGTTGACTCGAAGTATGGATTTCCAGGGTGGACGGACCACGCACTGAGTACTTGGCCCAGGATATTGTAGTTGAGAACAAGAAGCGGTAAAACTCAACCCAGAAAGACTGAAAAGGAAGAGCGGGATATGTAGGAAGGATAAAAGGGGTGGGCGGTTTGCCTCCTTATATATCCTTCTTCCCATGAGGAAGTGAATTATTAGCACTCTCCTCGCAGTGTGACCTCTGCTGTGAATACACACTCTAGCAAGCCTATCACTACACCTGTTAGTAGATGAGCTGGATAACTGGTCTTTTGCCCCCCTTCTTCGCGTTAGAGGCAAGAGACGGAGGTCCGTGATGAAGACATGGGAAGAAAGATCAAGCTGTTCATACCATGTCGGCCGTTGGCAAGCAGAAGGTCTCTAGAACATATTGTATACCACAACACTCTACCTATAGCAAAAGCCATCCATTCAAGAGCACATGTCCTCGTCCAAGTTGCGAGCACAAAGTAAAGGATAGGGCATTGGTCACGTGGTTCAATCTGCCCTAATTGGCTTCCCCTTTCTCCTTCACTGGGTATTGCTGGAGCGAGCACATCTTATCCGGGAGTCCAGATTGCAGGCAGAGTTGGTTATGCTAGAGGGTATCTTCCACAGTCCTCGTGGAAGTCTCATGCCGGAGGTGTTTTCCTCGATAGGACCCTTTAATAGGACCGAACAGCTGACTTGGGGACCGAACCCGTTTCGTACTGATCCACATCAGCGATAAAGATGCCTGATTCATGTCTAATTTATGAAAAGCCATATTTAAAAAAGACTCTTGATATGTCCTGGTGGTTCACTACCGCCCATCATCCACAGACAGACGGGCAAACCGAGCGCTTTATGTTGAACGTTGCTAGTTGCTAATTGGTCTTGCATCCGAAGGTCGTCGTTGTTATCTCTCTAGCTACATCGCTGGTAGCAGGGCGTTGAGTAATAACGTAGCTCCCAGCGTGTGATAGATCCGTGACTTTGGCATTCGTTTCTCCCATCCTTCTTTCATAGGTATTTCCATCCATTGGCTCTCAGGGATCTTCACCGTGCCGGCGCCACCAGATCCCCAAATGTTGAATTCATTGCTAGTGCTGTCAGTTTCTGCACCTGTGTCTCGTCCGTGCCGTAGACAGTAATGCCATTAGGTAGCGTTGTAGTATTCTTCAGGTCCGAATCATTGACGAGCTCGGATCTTTCAATTTCGTTTGTAGCGGCCTTCCAGGCACGAATCATTGTTCGTTCAATGTACTTTTGATAACCACATACAATCGAGACAATGATACAGCATGCTAACAGTTTGTAGCATTCGGCGATATGACCTCATATTCTCGTATCATTGTTAGCTAGCTAAGTAGGGAGCAACGCGGAGACAAGTAAGGTATCTGACGTGCAACAAAGGGGGTGGACAGAAAGAGATGACATCCATGTCATTTTCGTCCATTTTGATTTTGTCCGGACGTTAGGAAATGAGTGATATTTGGAACAGGGCAACATGATAGGTGCATAAGATGACCCTCCCTGCTCATCAAGAGCTATTTCGTTGCCCTTGCAATCTCTGTAACAACCAGCTCCCGTTGACTCTGGAAAGAATCGGGGAAAGAAAACTGACGTCTCGGACTGTGTCGACATGTAGTCTAATATAATCGACATTATGGGGAACACGCCCGTCTCCCGCCAGAAATGCTCAGTTCCTCAGGACACAGTCTGAGGAACGGAAGATGAGCCTTGGTATTCAGGTAGGTCTAGTTTGTATACAGCTGGACCGACGCGGCCGAACACGGAGAATCCGGTAGTCCGCGTTCTATGGTCTATGGGTGACAGAAGTCAGGCTGATTCTGAAAGACTCATGATTTTCTGTATGGCTACAGAGCTTGTGATCCGCGGTGTCTCTGTACCAGGCTCATTGAGCCCCTACTTCTCGACTCTTTGAAGGAGCTTTCGTGGGAAAGGAAAAAGCAATGTGACCATAGCATTCTGGAATAG
>MU628500.1:0-94771 GCA_025688805.1 Aspergillus egyptiacus | reverse complement strand
AACCCTAAACCCTAAAAATAAAACCCTAAACCCCTAATGGCACCGGATCCAGGTCTGCCTCGGCAAATCCCTTGTTGATTGTGTACAGCCCTTTCTCTGCCATGGCCAGCAATCCTGGATAGACCTTCTGGGCCTGCTACAGTATAATAATCTTCTCTATCTCAGGATCTATTTATAGTGCCTTCTGCACCAGCAAAAATTGTGCCATCTTAATTACCCAGGATAATATCAGCAGGTAGCTGTTGGTATCCTGCTAGCCTTTCTTGCTCTGGTCTAGTATAGCTATAGCATACACCAGTGGGCTCTTGTACTTGTAGATATGATACTACTGGTTTAGCAGCTTAATGTAAAACTCCAAGCATGCTGTCTCCAGTGCTGTTATCTGCTAGTTAGCAGCCGCGGCCTCTGGCTTGTCTGTCTTTATAGGATCCGGGCTAATCCTAATCCTAACCTGCTTGTCTACAGCTGCCTTAGCCAATCTCTATAGCTGCTGCCAGTACTGCTGCTGTCGCGTAGTCATGCTGTACTCGGGCTTCCGCGCCTTTCATGGCTAGTGGGAGCTGGCCTGTATGCATGCAATGAACCCTAGCACCTGCTGCCATGGCTGGACATGCTTCTGAATCTGGTCTGGGTTTATGTATGCCATTAGTAGCTGATATAGTGTCTGGCTGGTCTTGGTGTGCATAGCCTTAATATAGATAATATAGCTGTAGTGCTGCATGGTCTGCTGGCTCTTATAGACTAGCTAGACTATAATCTGCTGCAGCACCTATATAACAGCCTCTATGTCTCTTTTAACTATAGTTAACAGCTCTTTAGGATTGGCTATGATTAAAATAGCAAGCAGGTTACTTAGATTAACCCTCTACAGGTACTTGGCCTATTAGGTTATCTATAGCTATGGGTTGGTATTATTAATCTCTCTAGCCTGGATTATCTGCTTCTATTGCTGTCTCTCCTGCTACTCCTGCCATGCTGTATATATAGTATCTATAGCCTGTTAGATCTGGGTGATTAGTGCTGGGGGTGGCAGGTGCCTGTCCAGGAAGCAGATATATATATAATAGAAGCCCTTCCTGGTTGGGAATATCTACTGCCAGGACATGCTTTTAAATAACTGCTGGATTTTAGCTATTCTGGATATATGATCTGCCTGGCTAACCTGGTCCTGGTAACTATGTTAGAACTATTAGTAAACTGCTTGCTAGTGTTTTTGCATGGTCTTTATGCTGGCAGCTAGATATAAGTATAAAGGATTAACTCAGATATAGTGCAAGCTATTAGACTGGTATAGGATAACTGGGAGCAGCTTCTCAAGTATAGTAAGAATCTAGATAGCCTGGCTATCCTGCTTAATATTCTTCTACTACTAGATATAAGTTATAATTACATGGATATTAGTATAGTCTAGCTAGTGCTTCTGCTTGAGATGCTGCTTAATCTCTGCAGGTTATATTCTATATTAACAGTAGTAGTAGATAATTACCTGCAGCTGCAGAATCTTCTAGAAGATCTAGTACTTTATACTTAAAATAATAAGTACTGTTTATAATAATAAGTAATAGATAATAGAAGATGAAATCTTTATAATTCTGAGTCTCTGACTACTAGTAATTATATTAAATAGCTTGGATAGCTGGTAGCTAGCAGCTAGCTATATTCTAATAAAATCTTAATCTAACTACTTATTAACTTTAGAGTTATGCCATGCCTGTAATTCTTGATAAATCTTTCTCTAAAGCAAGAATTATATAAATAAATAGCTACTCTATAATCTGGCAAAATCTCAGCCCTTCCAGCCTGTATATTCTAAAATGACCATGCCTCTAAAGTTAAATGGTACATGGTCAGTTAGGTGGATCTCTCCAGCCAATCAGCACTGCGGTCCGCCCGCACCCTAAATGGGATACGCCCTCATCCCACCAGGGCCTGTGGGTTAGAATTATCTAATTATAATAGAATTAAGAGTAAAGCATAGTTCTAGAAGATAGTTAATAAGTTAAACAGGCTAGATAATACTATTTAGGACTCTAGATAATAACCAGGCTTGATAGTAATTATAGCTACTCTAAATTAGACTAGCTTAGATTACAGAAAAAAAAAAGTCAGGACAAGGCTATAAAGAGATTAGGAAAGGCTAAACAGAGCTAGAGATTTAGTTTTAGTATTTTAATAGTTTTAGCTTATAAAATATAGAGTAATAAGAGACTACCAGGTAATAATAATAGTAATAATAATTATATAGAGTAATCTACCAAGACTAGCAGTAAATAGGGCTTTTTTTTTATTATTTCTTTTCTTTTTCTAGTTTTTAAGAATAATATAGATAGTCTTATCTAGTATTATTATAGACTCTAATACTGCCTCTGCTATAATAATATAGACTCTAATATAAACTTTATTAAGATAATATAGACTCTGATATAGACTCTGCTAAAAATATAGACTCTAATATAGACTCTGATATGGACTCTGCCAAGAACATAGACTCCTATAGGACTCTCCCCCCACCACCAGGGGGGGATGGTGGGAAGGACGCTGCCTCTAGTAATTTAATAAAGTACCCATATTATTAAAAATAGCTGATTCATCACAAGCATGCATGCTGGTGAGATTACCTGATTATACTAGTTAGGTTAATTATCTATTAAAAAGTATATTAAAGAATCAGATACAGTATTATATTTAGGCTTTTAAAAATCTATAGATTCTACTATCTTAATATCTATATTACTAAAAGTAACTAATTTATTATAAGTATATATACTGGTAAGTCTACCTAATTAGGCTAGTTAGACTAACTATTTATTAAAAAGCATGTTAAGGAAGTAGATATAGTATTATATTCAGGCTTTTAAAGATCTGTAGACTCTATTATCTTAATATTTATATTATTAAAAGTAGCTAATTTATATAAGCATGTATGCTGGTAAGACTATCTAATTAGGCTAGTTATTTATAGCCTGAAAATCTAGTTTTTTATATAATCTATAAAATATATAGAGGGAGCAGATACTATAAAGTATTTAGCTTAGATTATAGAAGATTAACAGCCTCTAAAATAATATCAGTTTATTATAGCTAGGACATTAACAGGATAAATCTAAAAAAATATTAGTTTATTATAGCCAGGATAGTGGCAGAATAGACCTGAAAAAGTATTAGTTTATTATTATAGCTAGAGGCCTGAAAATATATTAATTTATTATAGCCAGAATAGTAGCAGAATAGGCCTGAAAAGTATTAGTTTATTATAGCTAGGACTTAATCCAGAGAAATTATGCAGTATCTTATTATATATAAGATCTTAGAGACTAAGACTTTTCTAGAGAGAGAATAATTTATAAGAAATTTATATTATATATTTAGAAATCTTGTAATATCTGACTAAGGCTAAGACTTAGATACTTAGATAAGTATTTTTATAAGAGAATATTTATCTTTCTTCTTTTACAGGACTAGAAGAAAAATAGTAATAATCTTTATAATAAATAAATATCTATCTTTCTCTGTTATAATAAAGCTATTATTCTTCTTTTATACTAGTCATATCTATTACAAGATTATTCCCTCTCACATTATAATCTATTATAGCCCTATACTCTAAATCTGCTAGATATCCAGCAGACCAGGGCCTGTAGGTTAGAATAAATTACTAAAGTAGATACTCTAGATATTAATAATTGTTAGCTAATAGCCTGATAGTAGTCTAATATTAGACTAGTAAAGATAATCTTATAAAATTATAATAACTTCTAAAGATTCTTAAAGATTAGACTATATAGATAGCTAGCTAGCTTAATCTTAGAAGATTAAGTAATTTATTCTATTCTTATTATAATACTATTCTCTATATTATTTTAAATAATCTCTATTATTTATAGTCTTAAGTATCTTATTAATTACTGTATACTTGAGCCCTGACAGGTAGCTATCTGCTAGCTGATGGTCTTAGCAGCGCCTACAGGTGGCCAGCTTGTGCATATAGATATAGAGTATGGATAATTAGAAAGGTGGTACATAACTACTGGGAACTACTTATCCCAACAACCCCGATCTAAAGTAACTGAGGACACCACCAGATGGTATGATTCTCCAACGTGGTCCTTTTCAACAACCACATTATCAAGATCAAACCCCCATGCATCCGCAACCCGCCGGTCAGGCCGATACGCCGCCGCAGACAGGAACCTTAGGCACGGTTTCTCGCCACCAGAGGTAGTAGAGTCATCACCACCACCACCCCGCCTTGTACGACTATTAAATCTGAACTCAGTCCTGGGTATGTCGCCGAGGCTGAAACAGATTGTTTGTAAAACAGGCATGCGCCGCGCGGCATACCCCAGTGAAATGAACAGCCGGTGGAAGTGCTCGGTGTTCATTTTATCGCGAGAGATTTCGTATAGGCCGTTCAGCCAGGGGCTCTCGAAAATGTCGTCGCCCGTGGCTGGATCGGGTAAATGTTCCTCGTCTCCACTTTCGAGTTCATAGTCGAATAGCCATTCGCCTGTGAGGGAGGATATTGTTAACTTGCAGGACATTTCCTATATCTAAAGCAATAGAGGCGGGAATCTCATACCACATGGGAGATTTGCGGGAACCCCGCTTAGAACAATGGTCTCAAGGTAAGGCCAGTGAAGGGATGTTGCAGTAGGTAAGGGGTTGCCGTCCTCGTTTAACGGAAAGAGAAAGTCCATATCCAAGGACAGAACGCTAAGTTTCAGTTCCCGTAGGTTGCACGAAAGAATGCGCAAGCCAGATGAGAGCTCATCAACTTTGCTGGCGGACCGTAGATCTAAGGCGGGAAGGGTATTTGACCAGGGATAGTCAAGCGTACCAAGGCATTCGAATGCCCGGAGGCTTGCCGGGAGCCTTGGAAGACCCGACGCCACAGCTGTTTATTTCAGCTCAGGTTCACAGAAAGAGGCATGACATCTCGAAAGCAGTGAAAGGGCACTTACCTTGTCTGCGATCTCGCATATATTGAACATGATCTGGCCTTAGCCCGCCCGATAAATTCAGCCGAAGACGCTGCAAACCAACACAGTGTTCCGCGATCTGCAGCACGGCGCTATTGCAGATCCCCTGATATCCGGGTTCAGACCACAGGTAATCTATGCAGGTAATCCGCGGCAGATTTGGAGCTCCAGCTTCATTAGCAGGGAACCGGGCGCGGTATGGAGCGATCACCCGCTCTCCATCAAACTCAACTTGCCACTGCTCAGCGTGCGGTGTTGCTTCTGTTTGCGGTTCAAGCACCTTGTCTCTCCCACGGGCTGTGAGGAGCAAGGCAAGCTTTGAGATCTCCTGCCATGATAATAGGAATTCGAACAAGGAAGACATGCCATTTTCGAAGGCCTGATTGTTTGCCTCTCGGATTATATTTTGCTCACAGTAACCCTCGAGCTTTGTCGCCTCATAGTATGGAAGGTGATAAGGCATAATCACTGTAAATTGGAGACGGCGGACAAAGCATTGCCGGTACTGGTTTGAGCCAGACATGAGAGCTTGGAACTGTGACAAAGATAGTAATGTGCTTCCTGGCAGTTGCTCGCTCTCCACTTCAACCGACTGGTAGATCAGTCGCTCAAAGATCGGCTGCCATTGACGACAGACACGCGCGCACTTGATAAGGGATATGTCATCCCGCTCCAGGTATGAGGCGATTTCCGCCCAGAGTTCGGGCGGGAGGCGATGTGCCATGACGAGTTGAGAGTTGTAGGAGGTGAAGCAGTTACCTGCCGATTGTGGGATTGAAGATCAGGAATGATGACTAATCGCTTCTGTATTGGCCAACTACCAGTCTCAGTCTCACGTGGGGTTATCACAGTACTTGGTCATACTCCTATGTCTAGGTATTTCTAAGATCCAGACATATTATGTTCTAAGGCTTTGGACTAAAGGTTTAAGACTGTAACTATACTGCTTCCGAAGGATAATGACTTTGAAGCCTTTTATACTCCCATGGCCGTGGGTTAAGCATCGAATCCACTTGGCAGAGGGGGTGGACAATTAACAAATACAACGGGTAGTAGACGGTAAAAATGGCAGACCTGGGAAGCAAGGCGGGAATCATGGATTGTGGTCCGGTCACATCCAGACAAAGCCAGCCGAATGTGTGCGTATCATGCGTACAGACTCAGTCCAAGTCCATCTCATCGTCATCGGTATAATCCCACGGGATGTCCCAGTCCTTCAGCGCCTGAACCTCCTTCCAGGCGATCTCGAAAATCTCCACTATATCCTCGTTCAGCTGGATTGATATTCCTTGGGCTGGTCTGGATCCATCTGCAGAGGGTGGCCGGTTCATGTCATAAGCCTTCTTCACCCATTCCTCCAGCCAGGCCTTAGCTTCTGTTTGGACCCGACTATGTTCGTCTCGTACCCATTTCCTCCACAAGGGAGTCAAGCCTTGCGGCTCATAGCTCTTGCCAGGATAAGTGTTCACAGTGGCCTGGATGCTGTCTGGACCGGTCCCTTCGATCTGTTCCAGCTTTTCCTCCACTCGTCGAGCCTGCTTGGCCAGGATTTTGCGGTTGCTTTCGTAGTCGGAATAATACTTCCACCAGAGAATCTGGAGTTTGAAGGTCTCTGCCACTCGGCCCCATTTTCGATTTTGGATGTCCCTCTCGATTGTCCCTGTATGGTAGGAAGCAACATTGTGAAACCACTGTTACAGGGTTACTATCAACGGAACATCTGAGCTGCATAATAGGTATGGGACGTACATTCTGCTTGACCTGGCCGTTGAGGGTCTGTTCCAACAGCACCCACTCTTCAGTATGCTGTTTGTTGGAGGGGAATGCAGTTGCCAGTTCCGTGTTTTTATTTGGCTCAACACCCCACCAGCGTTTCATATATCGGCACCATGTAACCTCTCCCTGGTCATCCTTCGATGGTGATGTGAACCATCGGGCAGCTGGGTTTGTGCCCTTCTGTTTTCTGACCTTGTCGGACCATGACTCGGCGTAGTATTTAAAAAATCGTGCAAGCTAATGATGGAAATCAATGTTAGCATCTGAAATAGATAAGCAAAAATATAAAAAGAAATAAAATAAAGTAAAATAAAATAGAAGAAATCGAGAGAAGCCTGCCACTAACTGTTTGTCCCTCGAGAATGTGCTCAGCTTTAGTGGGAGATAGAACGTCAGCATGGTTGATTGCCATAACTTCAATGAGAAGGGAAACATACTCTCGTATTTTCTGCCGGTTCGTGGGTATGGATTACTCGGAGTTTGGATGATGGCAAGATCGAAGTTTCTGCAATCCGTCATGTCGGCAGCATCGTAGGTAACGACGTTCGGAATGAGCCTGACCAGCTCTGAAGACGATGGATTATCTGGAAACTGTATCAACCCACGATCATCTCCTTCAAAGCCCTGGAACTCTGGTTCAACTTTTGGCGGTGTCGCACAGTAGAGAAGTTTCTTGGTTGTTCGCTTCCGGAGACCGTCTATCTGTGTGATGTTGCCGTAGGGTTGATCTTCGTCCTCTCCGTCATCCAATGTCATATTTCTTTTTCTGAGGCCAGAATCCCGCTTATTCTTTTTTCTCAGGTCGCATTCGGGGTCTGTGTCATCATTGCCGTCAGGGTTAGCACAGTACACGCCAGAGACGGATGCGGCGCAAGTCGCAGTATCTGTGTGCGGAATGGGTGGCAGGGTAGCGCGTTCCTGTAGCCCGCGGCCGAGGAGGACAGCAAAGGGGATGCAGTCCGAAAACAGGCTCTTGTGTCCGAATGCGAATAGATTTGTCGGCCCATCCTTCCATCCGGGGAGCGCACCCTCAATGGAGAGATCCATTGCCATTGAACCGGCCACATCAGTCTGCAGTCCGTCTTGACATCGGGTGGATAGGGCCAGATCGAAACGAAGCTGAGCGTCGGTTGTCAATTTGATCGACGTGTCAACATAGTCCTCGCTGGCGAAGTGTAGCTTGACATCGACTCCGACGGTGGGTCGGAAGTGGAATATCAGGCCACCGCCGACTCGAGCCTCAATGTCACCGTGGCCAATAATGGGACCGGGGGAACCTTGCAGATTGTAATCACCCAGGCCCTCCGTTATATCATCCTCAAGTGATCGTGGGAGATAGTACCGGAAGCCCTTATGCTGTAATGTCATCTCCACTGTGGCCTGGGCGGAAACATAAGCCTGCGCCTCCAATCGGACATCGAGTTGGAAGTAGGGGTCAATGGTAAAGATCCCCTTCAGATTCATATTCAGGCCAAAGACATCAAAGGGCCCCATTGGGTTCCATCCGGTGTCAAAGTGCAAGAGAGCCCTCGCTCTCAGGGCGGCTCCGATCCTCACTGAGAGGTCATGCTGCGCGAAGGAGGCGAAAGCCTCTGAGAAATCAAAGTTGCGCAAGGTCCCAATCAGCGTCATACCAAGGTCCATCGTCGTATTGAACTCGCCATAAACATGCGCCTCTGCAGTGACATTGTATGAGGGGTTCCCAGCACAGGTCGCAGAGGCCTCAAACAAGCAGCGGTGGAAGTCGTAGTGTTTCTTCAAGCCCCTCTTCTCTGCTGCTGCTTCGTCGGGAGTCTCGCCGAAGACCTTCTTGAAATGGGCGAGCCATGCGGCCGGATCAACCTCTGCTAGCCATCGACGGTCAAGCTCTCTCCATGTGGCGCCGGATCGCTTGACAGGAGCGGCAACGATTTCGTCCCAATATCCGGGATGTGTGGACAGGTCTGCCCGGAAATAGATCTCCCCACCGTCGCGGCGCAGGTTTTTGAAGTCGTAATCATAATGGAAGTCATATATTTTCGCGTCCGACGAATATCGCTTTTGTAGATGGCCGGGAAGGGTGCGGTTAGTAGACTCTTCGAAACGCACCGCACGCACGTATCTGTCAGGGCCACAATCTGATGGAAGGCGGACAACAGTGCCCTCGGTACCTCCTTTCTCGATATCCAGACAGTTACTGCTGCTAGCATCAGAGTTCGAACAGACTGCACGAATCTTTTGGGTGCTAAAATCGTCCTCTGCAGGCTGCGGGCAGTCGAACAGGTCAAGGTCCGATCCATCCCGTTTGTCAAAACTGTGCAAATCTTCTTCTTCGCCAACCAGGACAATCCACACGAATGGCTCCTTGTTGGGCTGTTGCCCTGGAGCACTTTGGGCCAGTTGATCAGCGTGGCTGTCAAAGCCCATTGCAAATGTAGGGCTATAATCGGTTGGGAACGAGTCCGCGTCCGGGAACAGATTCTCAAGGGGCACCGGAAAGAAGGGTGAACCCCCAGACAAGGGCGGGTCGCAGCAAAATGAAGACCTATCCCCGAGCACATTGCATCCAGGGAAGTCTGCCGGAGGGCCTGCATGTGCTCCATTCCAGTCGTACATATACACCTGCCCCTGTGGGTGGAGAAGACCATGTTAGACATGTCAACGTCTATAAGTGGGCTTGATCTTGAAACTTACTGCTGGACAGCCGTTGTTCGCACATGTGCCTTCGTCGCCATGCCAGGCACAGTTTTTGAATTCCTAACCGTTTATATCAGTACCTACCAGCATCGACCAAAGGGTGAATACGTACCGGTTCGCTAGGGCAGCAGTATTTCCGGGTATAGTCACCACCGGGGTTCTCATATGCCACGATGGACGTCAGTTCCTGGCGCCTGTCGCTTGGGCACGGTTTGCCTATCGTCTGTAGCTGGCATTTGCTGATCGCCTCCTCGCCGTTTGTCGCAGGGCAGCACCACGCACCACCACCCATCCCAGCGCACTCTCCCGTGATATCATCGTAGAGCATAGTCACCTCACCCGGCAGGCACTTCCCACGACAGGAGGCCGCTCCTCGCCAGGTACAGGTCGATGCGTCGGGTGCATTCACCGCGGGGCAGCAAACTGTTGTCGGTCAGTGGGGCCGGAGGATACGCCAGCTCAGCAAGGACAAGGGGATAGCGTACAAGATCTGCGCGTGGGAAACTCTCTGCGCGTTCTTCGACACGTCTGGCCGCTTTCATCAGCAGTGACCCAGGTCATCATCACGTCCCCTTCGTTACAGGTTCCTTCACACTCTGTGATATAGCACTGGTCCAGCGAGAACGCCCCGTAGCCATCAATGGCCTGCGACGTCGGGGTTACAGCCTTGCCCACGACACTTTGCAGTGCGCCGTGCTCGTAGCTGTCTTGGTCAATGGCCCATATCAGCACGCCTCGCAAGCCGTACTTATTCGCCAGGTCGATTTTGGCTTGGAACGAGATGTCGTCGTCGAAGGAGACCCAGTTCGCGCCTCCGTCACCATATGCTACGTAGTAAACTCCCGCCGCCGCGTCATAGTAAGGATCGAGGTTATTCTCGCGGACCATCTCCTGGATCTCACGATACGAGAGAATCCCAGCGGCCCCCGTGCACTTACCCTTGGGGCCTGGCCCTTTCCATTGGCACCCAGGATGGAAGCACAGTGGGGTTTCGAGCTCTTAGGTGCGGCCGTAGAACTAAAGTGCGAGAAATCAGGTTAGAATGTTGGACCCGGGGTTCGAAGTCTGGAAACATACCGCGAGGCCGAGGACAATCTTGCTGGGGCTGACGTTGTTCCGCCAGAAGAGATCGAGGGCCAGTTCGATTTCGGTCAGGTTTGTGTGAGCCAGGACATGTGGACCTATGGGATTCAGTTCGTCCCATGTCCCGTGCAGGTCGTACGCCATTAGATTGAATTCGTCAACATAGGGTTCTAATGCGGAGAGGTCAAACCAGCGTAGGTACCAGTATGAAGTTGGCACCGTGATCGAAAGGCCAAATTTCTTGGAGTACTGATTGTGGTCTTGCAGGTGATACTTGAGGATATCCATCATTCGCGGGAAGTTGTCCACATCTTCAGGTCTTCCACCACGGTCATCGGCTCCAGGGTATTCCCAATCAAGGTCAACACCATCGAACCCAAAGCGGTCCATAAAGCCCATGAGCGAGGTAGCGAAGAATTCCACCTGATCAGTGTTCGCGGCTAGGGTGGTGAAAACAGACTGGAATGGCCCTGGATCATTAAAGGTCCAGCCTCCAACACTCAGCCAGACTTTGATATTGGGGTTGCGAGTCTTGACATCCGCAACCCGGGCGTAGAGGTCTCGCGTGAGGGGCTCATCCATGTCAATGATGACAAGGTGCACGGGGTCAATGTAGACGAATGCGAGATTGACTTGGGTAAGGTACTCGACAGGGATTTCTTCAGGTCTCATTGTCCCACAGCTGGCTCCTTCCGCCCTCCAAGCCTCGTAATATCCGATCACCCGGTTGCGTACATCGCCCGACAGACCCGGCGACGGGCGATCAGGGTCGTTGCAGTTCGATTGGCAGCCAGTGCCGCAAAAATCCCCCGTGGTTCCACAGAATCCAAATTCGCTGGCCAGCTTAGTCGATGGCTCTCATACATTGGGGAAGCAGACGTACCTGCAGCAAATGTTCAGCGGACACAGCTGGCCTGGTGTCGCAGCGTCCCGGCCACACTCGGCGGTTGCATCACAGTTGGACTGGCAGCCTTTGCCACAGTACAGCTCGCCGTATCCACACACATTGCTTGGACCACAGCATGCTTTGTTCTTGCATGGCCGGTCAGGACCACATGTGTAATCGTCCGCCCTGCGTGTAAACAAATGCGTCTCCGCGTCATGGACGAATGATGTGTCCAAGGAGCGAGGAGCAGAATGGTGCACGTGTTGAATATGATGTCCACCTTGGGTAGACAAGCCGCAGGCCAGCCACGCCAATGCGAAGAGACAAAAGAGCCTGGTCAGCAAGTGCACCAGCTTCATACCCATAGTCAAAAGCTGGAGTGCTCTTCCGGCGTCTTCGAGCGAAGTCTTTCCCACTTCCAGCACCAACCACGATGGAGCCGGTGCTCTGCTATTTATCAAGGGCTACCACGGCTCTCTATTAGCGTCCGGCATATTCTTGAGCATGCCACTTGGACCTCAACTGCCGGTGTATAATGTATCCTGGTCGTACTCCGATCCATCACCCATCGCCCATTGTCCGCAACAAATCACTAGTCAGTCGGTGGTAAGCGAGTTCCTGGGAATGGGAAACCGAGATTTACTGGCACAGGATACGAGCAATCTCACTGGCGCTGGGCATTTTCTTGGGTGGAGCTTAAGAGATTTGAGGCTTTTAGCTTCGACCTTGGTACCCTTGGTACACTTGGCCAGGGGTTAACTCCGGAAGATCGTCGCTGATTGGCTGCGGATCTGGTTCGCTTCGAGGAGAATTAAAACACACCTAATAATAATATCAGGGTTTGACCTAGTTTAGCACCGAGCATGTCCACTTGAATGCACGAGGATGGGAAGCTAATGTAAGAATGGTAGTGATATTCGAAAAGCATGCCAGGACATACTGCTCATCATGGCTAGTCATATCTATATCTATTCAGGGTACTGCTGCACAGGGTCTGTATATAGTCCTGCTGACTTGGTAAGAGGCCTTCAAGTGTGATCCAAGGCATAGCCATGTGGGCCTTGTGCCCCAGGGGGAGGGGAACTGTAACCCTGCACATCGCGCCAACGACCACCACAGATCTGCTACTGGTTTCGCCCATGGATCGTGTCCACTGCCCTATGGACGATGGCTTCCTTGCAAGGCTCTAATGCCGTCCGCGTTTCCGAGCCATCCGTATCAACTGTCGAATATTGGCCCATAGACGTTACTTTTTAACCTCCTTGGACAGGCTCCGTGGAGAAATCCGAAACTGGAACGGCGTGACTGGACTGGCAATTAATCACCCCACTCGCCATTGATTGACTCAAGTTGACTTGGCAGAGGCCCCATCTCCGAGGCTAGGCATGCAGGGGAAGGAACTTACATGAGTAGCTAATTTAACTAACATTTTAGCAGCAAGTCAGAGCCCACATATTGAGAGACAGAGGTATCTGCAAAAATCACGTGTTTTGGCGGC
Organism: Aspergillus egyptiacus; assembly: GCA_025688805.1. NCBI lineage: Eukaryota > Fungi > Ascomycota > Eurotiomycetes > Eurotiales > Aspergillaceae > Aspergillus > Aspergillus egyptiacus. The sequence goes on along the minus strand of MU628500.1, from coordinate 81,873 downwards.
CTTCACGCTTCTGTCTTCCACTTGAATCGGACATTCCCTGCTGTCTGGACTGCGGCTATATTATTGCACCATGCTGCAGACAACCAAAGTAGTCATCCTTCGCAATACTCGACACCCTTCGGTGAGTGGAGATGCCCTTATTTGCCAGACGGTGAGCCGATACTTATTCCTGCAGAGGACAGAGCTTTAACCTGATCACCACCACGGTGAAGTCAGGCAACCATGGCCAAGCAGCATGCTCCATCCCCGAGCGTTTCCCATTTGCTGATAGTCTTGCTCAGTCTGGGGGTATCTATAACCCGGGCACAACTACATCTGTTCAATTCCCCAAATGGGTTGCCCTTTTCCCCGGAGTGCGTCCGCGCCTTGACGGCGGAAGTGGATTGTAGCGTCCTGGAAACTGGCAGTACCATGTACACGCGTGAGACCGACTTGACAGTCAAGATCCTAGACCAAATGTGCACGGAGCAATGTAAGGCGTCGCTGAAGGCGTACCGTGACGCGTTGAAGCTGCATGCGAGGGCGAGCAATATCATACCACCAACAATGCCACCATACAAGGTGGCTCAGCTGTTTATTCGCCCATTATTCTACCCGACTACTACCTCACAAACTATAATCAGCGCTGTCTCGTAGACAGTGCAGGTGACTACTGCATTTTGAGACTTCAACAGGCGGAAAGTGTGGATCATTGTGATGAATGTAACCTGTGGACGTTTCGGGAGAAACTTTATAATGGCTACTTCTACAATGAGTACCTGATGGAGCAATATATGAACCAGACCTCTAGTTGTGAAGTCTCCACTATCCCACTGCCGACCCCCTCCAGTGTGCTTCTTTCCAGGTATGTCTACCCTTGCCCGATAGACTTTCTACTTATTCTCTGGATGCTGCCTGCTGACTTCCTGAATAGCCTACCGGCGCCCACGGCCACAGAAAGGCCATGCGAGGGGCGCAAAGTGGCCATTCAACCCGGCGATACGTGCGACAGCTTTGCGTTAGCCAACAACGTGAGTACCTACCGGCTTCTGATTGAAAACGGTCTAGAAAGTGGCTGCGCCAACTTCCCCACCGAGGGCTCCTTATGTGTAATTGGAAGTTGCCAGACGCACAAGGTCACCGAAAGCGACACCTGTCCGGGGCTGGCAAGCCGATATTTAATCACCATCACGCAGTTTCGCACCTGGAACCAGGTGTTGAACTCCGAGTGCAGTAATATGCACGTCTTGGTTGGCCACATGGCCTGTGTCAGTTTTCCAGGGAACGAGACATCTACGGACAATCCATATGCCACAAAGCCAGCCGGGCGTACCGCAACAGCGGCAGCTCCGGTGCCCACTAATCTAGGCCCCGATGTGAATACGGAGTGTGGGAAGTATTATCAAGTTAAAGGTATGTCCTTTGCTTGTGCCCGAACGCCACCTCCTGACCTGTGAAGGCCTGGGCTGATACCGAGGGTAGAGGGCGACTATTGCCAGGTAATAGCCATGAGAAATGGCATTATGCTGGATGATTTCTACTTTTTGAATCCCGGGATTGACAAGAACTGCACGAATCTGTGGGTGAACTATAATTATTGTAAGCCACACAATCCTTTCCACTGACCCCCGAGAAGTCACTTAACTTGATATGAATTAAGGTGTATCCCCTGTTGGCAACATCGAAACCTATCCGGGCTATGCAGCAGTGACTGGCGGTCCCACAACATCTCGCTGGACGCCCGCGCCGCCTACGACAGCTATAGACTGGGATGACTTGCCTCCAGCAACTCTCACGCCCTGGACACCCCTCCCGACGCCAACCACACTGCCTCTCAGCAAGGGTACGAGGAAGGACTGCAAGGTATACAAGGATAATACCCTCGGCGACATTCCTTGCTGGTGGTTCGCGCACCAGGTCGAGACGAGCCACTTTGCCGACTGGAACTCGCTACCGTGGTGGAACTGTACTTTGACCAACAACACCCGATACTGCGTCCTCCTCGCCGACGAGTTTCTTAGGACTGAGGACTCTCTGGAGCCGGACTATGTAGATCTTCCTGTTAACGCAGCGCCGAACTCTACCTATGATTGTTATGAATGGTACGAAACTGAGGAAGGTAAGCAGCTATCTGCTGTCAACTCCAGTGGAACGGCCAGCGCTCATGCAATACAGGGGATACCTGTGACGGTGTCCTGCAGATGGCCAATATTGCGCTTGACGCGTTCTACGCATGGAATGTAAGAGTGTTTCAGACCCCGATACGTCAACTGCATGCTCACTCTTCTCCGCGCCGTAGCCCAGCGTCAAGGATGACTGCTCCAACCTGTGGCTGAATACCTCGTACTGCATTTGGGGCGATGGCTATGAAGACACTTACTACCCAGACCCCGAGTTAACGCCAACGCCCACCACCACCACAGCAGCGCCTCCTACAAGTACCGACCATTGCCCCACGGCCACTGCGACACCGCCGGGTCCAACGCAGAGCGGTATTCCCTGCACCTGTACGGAGTATGTTATGCAGGAAGATGGTGAGTTCTCCCCAATTCCATGTTGGCACGCAGCGGTATTCAAAGATCTAAATGTGGCAGGGATATATTGCGCGGATATGGCGGCAAAATATAGTATTGACTTGGAAACGCTGTATGAGTTGAATCCCGCGTTGAATGGTGACTGTAGCGGGCTCTGGCCAGGATATGCCTATTGCATCGAGGCGAGTCCACCGCAGAATTAGCGGGAGTGGAGGACACGGGATAGAGGCTTGACGGTATTATTATGGGTGATAAATGCTAGCCTATCTCTCCCGCGCCTTTTGCTGTCTTTTCTGTAGCTTCTGAGTGACTAGAATTGGCGGAGCAGTAGCGGAGTCAAATATATTTTGGTTGGACATCAGTTCAATAAACGAGTCTAGCGCACCGCCAGTCGAGCATTCTCCGATCTTGATCTACTGACTACCGAAGATGACCTTAGTGCAAGTAAAGAAAGGAGTGCTCGAGGTATCCTTTCTGTCAGACCTGTCATATAGGCCAAGTGGCAATTTGTGATGACTTCGGGTTAGTGAATGGGTGATTTCTGTTCAAATAGAGCAGCCCGTCTTGTTCAAGGGCTGCATTATGAATATATTAGCAACACAAATAGAGTAAGAGCATGGTGAAAATTTTCTATTTATTCTTATCCGGTCTCCTAAGTGCCTTTTGGAGTCTCCTAATCATGGGCAGCCGATTCAGACACCTGACAGCCACGAGGGCGAGGTCACTCACAGATACAGAAGTATACAGATCGCATGTGGCCGGCGTCGATAAGACGGTTTGCATCTGGGAGGCTGACACGGACACGCTGGCAATGATGCGTAGAGACCATGAGACTGTCGCGGCAGTCGCATCCTCGATTGACCATCTGTGTGTGGTTTCAGCCTCCTCGCACGATGGCAGAGTACGGATCCGGGATCGTCGCCTCTGTTGCGGCTACCAGATTCTCGTGGCGTCCGCGTCGAATGACAACACGGTCAAACCTTGGATGCGAATACAGGGTCCCTGTGGCAGACACTTGAGGTTAGGGACGCTGTCACCAGTGCTACATCCGTATGATGGCATGCAAGTAGCAACAGTGTCGAGGAGTGGAACAGTCCAGTTTTGGAGTGCTACTAGTGGCAGGCCGCATCAGACAGCCAGCCCCAGGGATGTAGATATATCCGTGGATTTCTCAGGGGACCGTGTGTACTTGCCATCAACGTCGAAACACAAGACGGTCCAGATATGGGATTCGGGCACCGGGATGCTGGATCACAGGCTTAGACGCTATGGAAGCCTGGCTCTGTCTGTTGCGTTCGCAGCCAGTAGAAGACCTCATCTGAGATGCACCATCCATGCGCCCTGGGCTCCTCCCGTGCTCGCCGGAACCCTATAGCATGGAGCTGTACCAACGCCAAGAAGGTTAGGCTCGAATTCACCAAGCGGGGCGGTTATAGTCCACGGGCCGGTCTAATTCTCGGCTTCGGTGAAAAGTGGGCAGCTAAATTTCTCATCGTCGTCTGGCTGCACTTCCACCCACCATGGCGCCCCAGCTCCCCCTTGAGATATGGACGCAGATTGCCCTGAACCTCGAGGATGATGCCGCATCACTTCCCAAATATGCACGAGTGTGCCGTCTATGGCAGTCTGTCTTCGAACGAGTGATTTATCGCCGACTACATGTTGAGAGCGAGCCATCCCGGACAGGAAAAGGGGTGATCTCTTTGTCGCAGTTCCAGTCTTTCATGTCCGGTGCAACCGAGTATCGGCGGTCCTTTCTTCGGAGTTTGCATTATACAATCGCCACGCCCCATGATATCAGGAGCTATGAAGCCGTGAAGCTGGAGACCCAGCGGTACACTGAGCAGAACCCCATCAGAGAAGCAAATAACCAGGCATTCAGCAAGGGAATACGCGCCTTATTTGAAGTCCTGGAGGCTTGGGATGAGCAGTCCAAGGTTACGTTGACTGTCACGGTGCGAGGCCGGGATAAAACCCTGGAGCCAGAAACAAAGAAAGCTGATGATCTCGACCGGTGTTTCATTGACTGGGAATATACTGTCCTTGACGGGGAACAGTGGGTTATCCGCCCATACCATGCGCGCTTCCCGGATGAAGGTCCAGACATGCCACGGATTACCTGCGTCAAGGAGCTGTCGTTTGAGAATAACTATGTATTCCAGGGGGTATGGAGCGGCACTGCGTTCCAGATCGCAGAACACTGTGTTGCTTTGAGAAGCTTGTACGTGGACTTTCTGGAGTGGGTGCGTCCAGACCACCTTAGCTACATGCAAGAACGGCGACAAGGTACTGTTTCATGTGCAGGCTGGCTATAGAGCTAATCATGATTATAGGGGTGAGCTCTGGACTTGCAAAGCTTCCGTCGACCCTGAGGTCCTTGGAGCTTGCTTTTGATGGTGATGAGCCTTGGTCAAATGTCCTTCCGGCCCTGGATCTCCGGTTTGGGAAAGATTTTGACGAATTTTCGTCGAGCTTGCGCAGATTGTCAGTGAACCTGCAAGAGCTAAAGCTGTCAGTCGCGGCTCTGGAGCTGGACTTCCTCTTCCCATTGAATGAACTTGGTGCCCCTACACCTGAGGCACTGTCGCTTTACTGGCCGTATCTAGAGTCCATCACCCTAGTGGCACTCCCAATGTACACACCCTCCGGTAGGCCTGCCATTTATTTCCACCACAGGATTAAGAGCTCTCCTAATACCACTTCTGCCAGGGGAATGGCTATTCGACTACAACCGCCGCTCTGAAGATCCGGAGGAGCTCCTTGACCCATCAACCGGCTTTACCATACTCCAAACCAAATTCTTGGAAGAGGAAGTCGGTATCTTCCGCAGCAACATGCGGATCGAGCACTTTCACCGGCTCTTTATTTCCGTTGGCTACGCAGCGCAGCGCATGCCGCGTCTGAAGATGATAAATATCAGCTTCGTAGAGGCGCCCAGCACCGACCTGGAATTCACCAGTGGTGGGGGGGTAGGAAGATCTACAGGCAAGGGGCCCACTTTGAAATTCGAGTCTCAGTCAGGGTATAAACCTGACGAGCGGGTTGCGGCTGCCTGGGGATTTAACTTGGATGATTTGGAGGTTGATGATAGAGGACCGGGTGATCTATTACATGTCGTCTTCTGCAAAGTAGCGCTGGATCGGTTTCCGTTAAATCAATAGATGAACGGTGGCTTTGTATTTATGTCTAGTTGCTTAATCCATTCCGCCGGAAGTGTCATGGAAACTTTTGGATATGGGTACAGACTTTGGATTCTCTAAGACTAATGTGTATATCAAGACCCAGATAATGACATTCCTGTACTTCACGACCAGCAGCTTCGAACAAATACATGCTGTTAATCCAGTCAATCAATCCCAGCCCCGGACGAACAACTGTATAACGCCGTCAGTCTCTCCAACCCCCGCCATAGTACTCATGTACCATCGCCCAAGATATCAGGATAGCTCACCAGTCGGTAGGCATCGTTGCAGACTAGGCCGCGGGACATGGAATGTGGGCGAGGTAATATTTCTGCGAATTGAGACTCCCCAGAAAGCCGCTCGCGACGTTGTCATACTCCTCCCCACCGGGATAGATGTAGAGCAGATCACCGCCACCGCCAGTGGTGCGCTGAAGAGTCGCTTCTCCCTGGAGTTTATGATCGAAAACCGTGTCAAAGCAGAATTCATAGACATGTCCTTTATGCTCGACATAGTGGCAACCGCCGTGGCATCCCATATCGGTGTAGGAGTCAGATCGGTCATTCCAGAAGTCCACATCGTTACTCTCCCAGATGTCTGCGGTGCACTTTACTTCGTTGACACCACCATGGGCCGTACCATGGCGGAGCGAGATTGCGAAGGTGCAAGCCAACGTTGTCTGGGCTGCCGCAGCGAGGGCGAGGATCGAGAGATGCATATTGCCGTTGTAGCTTATGTGACCTAATCAATTGTCAGTCCCGAGGCCTTGTAGGTTTACAGTCGAGGTCTCACCTATGAGGTGAAATCGGTCGTCAGGAGAGTAAAGAAGAGAATGGATGCTTTGCTATGGGTTAGGATCGGTGTTCATGCATGGATTTATATCCCTTGGGTCTAGAAGTATGACCATCACATCCATGGCCCCCAATTGCAGTGGGTATTCTAGCCATCAAGGATCGACTAGTTCGGGGGCCAAGTTGTGGAGAAAGAATGATAATGGGCCGCTGGAACGCGACAGACGTGGTGTTCGGGCTCGCCGATCCCCGCAGAAACAGTCGAAAGAAAGCTTCTAACAGTTGACAAATCCTTTCAGGGGCCGCCTTCATGCCAGTCTCGCCTCGTGCTGCTGTCAAAGTGTATCCAGCCCGGGGTTGCAGGGAGTTCTCCAACATGGCGAGGTGGAGCAATGCTACGTGGCAGGCAACAATGAATCTATAGTATAGCCAATTACAGTATGCAGGGGTCAAATGAAGCAAGTCAAGCAAAGAACGGTCAACATTTGGATCGGAGTCCCCGAGATCGACTAATGTGGCTTACAAATATGATGTTAGCAGTGGAAGGAAGAGGATCTATGAGATCCTGGACCGACGACCTGGCACCGAAGAACAGAGAATTGACAGCGAGTGTCTCCCCATGGTTACCCCTTGATATCAATGGCTCTCGTGCTGTGTATGGAGTATGGATGTGCACAGGGATGTGGCGGTTGAGAGCTGATGGTATATAAATCTCACCTTGGCCAGGCACCAGGGCAAGCATTGACCCTCTCACTCGAGCGGCTGCACCCGGGTAGATTAATAGCAGTGAAAGGAACAGCAAGGGGATGCGCATGGGAAAGAGCAAGACCATCTCCAACTGGAGCAGACAAGGCTGAGGCGCTCGAAAAATTCATGACCGCCAGCTATATTATCTTCAATACCCCAGTAACAACCGATAAGACACAGAAGGCATCCCATTCAAGGCCTGATTCTGGAATCGACATCAGCGGATACGCCCAACTTTGCTGAAGGGTCAATGAAGCACGATGCAGTAACGCTGAATTGATTCCGTTAATCGGATCGTGACCAGACCCGGCCAGATGTGGGCTGGCTGTATTTGACATCCCCACCAGTCATCGGGGTACTCCAGATTGAATCTATCAGCTTGGTGGGTCGAGCCTTGGTCTCCAGCACCATCATTTCATACTGGTTCCCTCCCCGAACGGACCAATGCAGCGGCAAACTTCCTCAAATCGGACACGTCCAGAGACCCCAAGGGCTGTCTCAAGCATATATAGCAAACCCCGGCAAAGGGTGACCACCAAGCTGGCCGAGAATGAAGAAATGGCATATCACAGATGATGGTAGACCAGACTGCATGGAAATTACACAATGTATTTCTCAAAATCACCCCTAGAACCGCTTTGGGTTCCTGATAACCGTGAAGAAGGTTTGCACGATGCTCTGCAGCACATGACAAGGCTTGACATTCCTCACACGACCGAAATTCTGACTTATGATTCCATCCTCAATACAGATGCGCAGTAATAGTAGAAGCAGGAACCGCACTGCTCGGAAACACTATGAGATTCTTTTCACGAACGCGGTCTTCTGGATGCAGCCAGATGGAGGTCTTCTTTGGTGTTTCAGTTAGTTTTGACTTTGGGGGGCGAGACAAAATATGCTGGGCCTAATGAAGGCTTTGGCGTCTTCCATGTTTATGCATAATAGTTGATTCGGCTCTATGTGTCCCTAATATATATGAGCAACTACACCAGTCACTACCGAGCTAGTCCCGTTTAATATGTTCCTGATATCGCCGTCTATTCGCCTAAATCCATCAGGAAACACCGTACCTCAAGTAGTCGTGGGCTGAACCATGAACCGTGCAGTGGTAGCCCAGTTAAGTCACCGTTATTGCTCTATACAATCCAATCCAGAGGTCTTGGAGCATAATGGGGTCAATCCCTGGCCTCTTACACCTTGCTATGTTTGCCTTATGAACAACGGCACTGATCCAGATATATGCTCTCCTCTTAGTAGAGCCATGGAATACGCCAACGTGGGAATATACGTGGATGGACCTCCCGCCATCAGGAGTCAGATGCCTCAGCTCAGGAGGAGTGTGCAAGGGGAGGGAGGAATGCCTTTATTTCCTTTACTATACAATTGTACTTTCCCAGGGCCCCATCGCTTATCAATGGATTTGCTTTATGGATAGTTCTGGTTGCTAGAACACACCGATATGTCCTGTGAAGTCATGCGCTCAAGTCCACGCTGGGACCATTGCACTGGATACCTCCGACGGTTTACTCAACTGGCTCTGTGTGTGCATGGATACCTCCACTGCGCGTGGACCAGCAGTACGTATTGGCTGTCAGTATATTTAAAAGTACACACTAAGGCGTTAATCCTCGATTGGTAAGCCGACTAGGACCCGGCGCATAATCTGCAATAACGGCCGAGTCAGTCCCGCCAGGCGAGATGCCAGAGGTTCGGAAGTGATCTGGGCTTCATGACTCTCTAGGTCATGCTCAATACAGACATGGATCCACGGCCATGTCAACCTGCAGTAGATAGCATCCGCTTTGTAGAAACCAAAGGCCTCTCAATTCTACCCCGTATCTGCCATTTCCAGATCGATAGATAGCCTTTTAATCCCGCGAGGCCAGTGAGGCAGCGTAACTTGATATCAGCTTCGGTGGTTCGGAACTGGTCGTCCACTTTCTATGCTTATGCGTTGTACATGATATGAGGTATTACAATGTCATTCAAGACTCAGAAATCGTAAACGCAATCCAGAATATCTATTCGCTAACGCTGGCTATAATTATAAAGTCTATATGTGCTAATCTATCTGGAGACGCATATGGTCTGAAACATACCTAGTATAAACCGACAATAACTGAAAGCAACAACGACCCCAAGATCAACCGCGAAACTGCAGACTGGTGAGAAGCATCATCAGTAGGCTTGTCATCAGCGCTCACGTTGTCACCGTCCTGGGGTTCCTCTTCAGTATCAAACAGGAACATCTTCCGCTGCATGGGCTCCGAGATGAACTATCCACGTTGACGATTAGCATGATCCACGCGCACGTAAGCACAAAAACATACCATCAGGTAATTATCATGGTCGACTCCTGGAATGTAATCGACCGAGTGATTCTTCGGGAACCCGTCCTTCAAGTCCTGCAACATCTTATCAAAGTTCTGGCCGCGCTCGAGATGGGTTGCACCCTGCCACTGCGCCTCGCAATGGCTGTCGCCAGTCTTATGGTCCTCCAGGCCAAATCCGTAGAAGATGTTGCGGGAGAAGTACCGTTCCCGGACCATGGACCGGTCATCGAGGACCTCGTCGCGGACGTACTCGGGGATTGCCCATGCCTGGCCGTCATCGATGCCGTAGGGCCAGTCATTGTAGGTGTCCTCGCAGTCATCGTCCTCTTCCGGTCGGTCGGAAACCGGCCAGGCGTAGGATCCTGGGTTCATGATGCCGAAGGAGATCTTGGAATCTTCAGGTTGGGCTGGGCGGAGGAGGGCATCTTCTGAGTGTGAGTGCACGTCCTTTACGAACGGGGGAAGAAATCAGGGTCTTGACATACAACGTTGCACCATTTGGGCGCCCAGGGCTGCAAGAGTTGAGTTATCAGCCAGAGCAAAACCAAGATGCGAAAGAACGAGGTGGACATACAGTGAGTAGCAATGACCACGGTCTCCAGGGCCGGATAAACATTCTTATCCCAAAAGGTCTTGACAAGCATATCCAGCCTGCCGCATGTCAGTAACGAGGGCCAGTCCGGTCCAGCGTCCATGAGCCGGGGAAAGATACGACGTACGCTTCATAAGACGAGATGTGAACATCCCCGGGGCCGACTGAGGGCGCCCCTAACTGGAAGCTACTGTTGTCAAAGTAAATGTCCTGCGACCCGGGAGCGCCGGCGTCGTCGTCGTCCTTGTTGAGCCATTGGGGAGCGGCGATGAGCACACGGTCCATGTCTGCGTTGACACTGTCTCTTCCCGCGGCGCATACGAGAGCATTGCGCATATCTGACCATTGTGCCATTAGCTGAGATCTCGCTTCTGCCGAGTTTTCATACCGTTGGCATATATCCATCCACTGTGTTCGTCGGCTGTCAGAATACGCTGGATTGGTACGACAGGGGGAGTCACATACTTTCGCCGCGCACCGGCCATGGTAATAACCGCACGCTTGATCTTGCTGAGGTCTTTTGAGTTCTCGATAAAGTAAGGCTGTGCGACGGAGACATGTCAGTCCGAGGCTCGCCCTGTGGTTTTTATACCCATAACAATAGTCCCAGTCCGGGGCCTACCAGAGTAGCGTTTTCCTCCTCGTCCACGACGAGTCTCTCCAGGTCAAATCCTGTAACCGTAGGCCTGTGCAGAGAAATTAGACAATCTCCAGTTGCTTTATGACGGAATCACCAGCTACATTTCTTCCCAGCCATCGTCCCTGCTTCCGTCCGGCACGGCGCCCCCAATCATGATAGTCGGGCAGCTTGACGGCTGCTCCCTGTCGGTTGCGTCCCGAGTGCCGCTGATAACGACCATCTGATCCTCGTCAACTTCCCCCGTTGGTGGGGGATCCCCTGCCTTGTGATTCTCCTGAAGCCATTCGGGGGCGACTTTGGCGTGGGCTGTCGCCGCGAGGGCTATCGTCAGGGTTGCCGTGGAAAGACGCATGGCAGCAGTGGAACGCGCACGAGTTGAATAGGTCTCGGAAAAGTGAATCGATAATAGACTCAACTCGACTCCGGACTGTGAAAGGAGACGAGGGGAGGGACGCCGATTGAAGAATGAATCCCCGGACGGAAGCCAGGGGTGGCTGTGCCTCCAGCGATCGACCGGGCTATCGGGCCCTACGAGGAAAAAGGTGCGTCGAGGCGAAGAAGCAGTGTCTGAATCCGTTATCAGTCCATGATCTTCAAGGGTTCCGCCCGTCGATCGGTCATGCAGCAACCCGGGCCCATAATTGGAGGATAATCGGGGATAATGGGGGACAATGGTGGACCACAGCCGGCAAACCGCCCTCTCATGGCGACGGCGGTGGGTACAGTACGTGGCTATTGATCGTCCTGGCCCCTGAAGCGCATTCGCTTCGATATTAGCGAGGACGACGACTTCTGCAAGGTTAAAGAGGAAGCTTAGCATCCCAGGGCGAGGAGGACTGGCTGCGGCTGATCATTTTTGACTGCTGTCTAACCCCCCCCTCGGGTAGAGACCTGTTCTCTATGCACGACAGACTCGATTTACGAGGTGATCAGCATATTACGTGTTCGGTGACTTTTCATGATATGCAACAGCAGTGGCGAAGTGTCTCGATCCTGGACCAGGCGATGGTGGACGGACGATAGGATGACAAGAGAGACGCGGATTATTGGATGGAGGTTGGATCGGAGATATGCACTGCTGCTGGTCTGAATATATATATAGCAACAGTTAGCGACAGATTCCGAGGGTCCTGTCTTGCTCGGCGCTTCTTGCGTCGTCTGGTCCTAGAAAGGAGAGGATGCGCAGTCCCTCTACACCAGCGTCAGCAACTTCACACTGCAGTCGAATCTACAAACACGGGAACTGGAGACTGCTCGAACTGTCCGTAAAGCCGAGATTGACTCTTTCTCCATCCTCGGGATCTACAAGAATAGGAGACACGGCAACCACCGGGGGCCCCGTCTCCCGCTGCCATCGACGGTTCGGACAGGAATAAAAACCCAATTAATACATCAACAAACGTCATACTCCTCGCATGAATACATTCGGAGTCCATTCCCGGCCTTCTAGAAGTCACCTGAGTCGAAAACTAGTACCCGAGCATACTTGGCCCATCCTATCATGCGACAGCACAAGCGAGATCTACTCGCCCATAAGCCAGCAGGACAAGCGACACTGGAGCTGCACTCCCTTCCAGGCAATCGTGTACATCGTTAATCGGACACCGGCCACAACGACTAAGAAGATCAGAGTAACCGGCTCACAAGAAATTAGAGCTTGGTGGCTCAGCGGACTTGCAGTGGCCCAATAGACGAGATAATGACATTGCTGACGGCCGCCAGCGACCCTGTCTTCTATCCCTTCGTCCGACCGCACATGGATACCCAGGGGACCTGATTGTGTTCACAGCAGAGGTGCCAACTGGGAGGATATTGGCTGGCTTCGGTAACAGTACAGGCTTGACTGCTTCTACCGGCGTAGCGGAGTCATGGAGGGTTGATACAGGGCCGCTCATATCATTCTCTTCGCAAATATGTCTCTCTTTTCAGGACCTCTACTTACGATTCCTTCGGCTAGGTTTACCGCGAAGGTCCAAAGCGACGAGAACAACTGTCTGGTTTACTGGTACACAGTACGGCACAGGCGCAGAATACACAACCAGTTGTGTTAAGAAGAATGGAGTAATGTAGATCACTACTGTCAAAAGCCCAAGGTCCAACATATCAAAAGCAGAGTCTGATCCCACCCGCGAGTGACAACTTTATAAGGCGAGAAGCGAGGCGTCCAGCCAGTCCCAGCGATCCTCGAGAGAACCATCCGTAAGAAGGCCGTCCATCTCTTTGGCCAACGCTGAGGCATCATGTAGCTGATGCATGATATTCCAGCATTGGTGAAGCTTCAGCGCGCTCTTTCGGCCATGGGCCGTTGGTGTTTGGGAAAGTCGCCGGTGATAGATGAGCACCACCACCAGAAGCGCAGTCGCCGGTGCAGGCAGAAAGCCAGAAAGGTCCAAGCTGTAGACCTCTTCGAAAATATCCGTCGCCTCAATCAAGGACTGCTCGAGCACCAAGGAGTATCCCCTCGTGAATGACAAGCTACGCGGATGATTCATTTCACGAACTTGCTGCTCTGTAATGGCATACGACGTACCCACGTAGAGCAGTTTCAGCCACGCACGATGCAGGTAGATGCTTCTCTCCCACGGAGTTAGTGTCAAGGACACCGGGACCGAATGGTGAACGGTCGACGGAAGCTCATGATACCACCCTTCCAGCTCTTCCAGGCTTCGTTTTGCCAGGAAATAACCCAGTCTGGGGGACCGACGACTCGTCGCCGGCTGGTCGGATGCCAGGACCAAGTTCTTGACCCCGTTGGAAAAGCTGGAAAACTGGGTTAGACAACAGAGCTTCGTTTTCTCCACGAATAGCTGCGCGTGCACAGTCTGCTGCTCGAGACTCCGTAGCACTTCGCAGTCATCCACCACGGCTCGAATTTCCGGAGGAAGAATCTCCAGCGGGAAGTCGGCCAAGGTCACTATCGCCACTTCTGGAGCTGCCGTTGCGTGGTGGTCGCCTTCGATAGTCATCATTGCGAGCAGGTCTTCCGACGTCAGTCGAGCGTGGTTATACAGGCTCCACCACGTTCGCCTCCAGACCTGTTGCTGGCGGAGTGGCATGGAAGCCTCGTCTGGGCTTCTGTGCAGGCCGATTGAGATCGCCAAGGAGAGGCAGATGCCAATCAAGTGAGTAGAATCCTTCTCCGTATTCTGGATATCATGCCAGTGCACTAAGAGGAGCAGTGGTTGTACGGTCGCGAGGCGGTCATCTTCACACTCGAGTTCAAGTAGGATCTGATTCTCCCAATCAGCAGGACAATCGGTGTGTAGACTGAACTACTGTACCTTCGCTCGCCGGTAAAGAATATCGCGCGCTGCCTTTCGGGGTGTATAACCCTCTTGGTAGATGTGCGAGATGTCCACGAAGGCCGCCCCCGCAAACATGACTGCATGGAATAGCAGTAGGCTGATAGGATCTCCACCGTCGTTATCCGCCATCGCCTTCAGGAAGCGTTCCAGGTCGAGCACCGGTACCTGGGGATGCACCCAGAGGGAGGATGTAGCTTTTCAAGAGCTCCGTGCGAAACCGCGCCGTGGGGAGACATAGTGCGCCTTTTACCTCGATGTATGGTGTGTCGGCTGCATCGATAGGTTCCGGAAGCCCTGTGATATAGTCTGGAATACCGGCCGTTTCTGGGCGCGGTCCTTTTGATCGGGCCGAGAAGCTGATGGATGATTGGTCTGTGATTCTCCAAGGGTTCACTGGTTGAGACTCGAGGTGGTGAGATCCAGCGAGCCTGTTGCTCCAGCTCGGTCTTTTGCAGATGCGCGGCGAACAATCCATCCAGATTGGCGTCGTCAGTGTACTCCAACCAGTGGGACTGAAGGGAATGAGAGCAGTAAACTGTACCTGGGCAGTGAGTAACGGCTGGAATCTGCTTCTTCAACGGAGGCCTGGCACTGTGGGAGTTAGTATATCGTACGGCGAGGACCAGGGCGTGTCATGGACGGAGGGGACGGACACACGATGGACATTAGCCCTGCCATCGCACTGGAGATTTAATCGGTCACAGGTGGTGCATGGAATCCCCTTGACGCCGATATAGCACCGTTCTCTCCGCGTTTCGGAGTATGAAGCATCATGGTTGATGCTGGATGGAAGACCCAACTGAACGCCAGGGAAAAAACCCCAGATTCCCCGCATTTTTCGGTAGAAATGGATCGAATGAAACCAAATGAACCGACAGCCCTGACTCATGCTCTCCAACTCATGGCCCGTGCGGAATGATTTCGTGGGTTTAGCTTCGGTATAGCATGGCGATAGTATAGTCTCCTGGCGTAGTAGTAAATCTTCCGGTAAGCTGGCCACATAACGGTCGCGGCATTTTGTCTTGCGTAAATAGCCATGCAGAGAGCCAGTATACGAGTAGAAAGAGCAGCAGAGGTTGAATTGCATTCCAGTATTCCAACCAGTAGACATAGGGCCAGGTCTACATCCTTGCCGAAGATCGATCTGTCTAAAGCACCGAGGTTCGTACTGGACAATGGCCCGACCTAGGGAGTCAGCAGGATATCTCGGTGCCGAGGAGGACTGCCCCCAGGGTTGTACAGCTCACGCAGGCACCAGAACTTCGAATTTTATCCCACCATGGTATAATAAGGTGGATCGCGTCGAGACTGATGCAGTCCTGCCATGAACCGAAACCTGAACGCAGCAGCGCCAATACCGTGGGTAGTAAAGAACAACAACAGCAATCAAAATGGCGCTCATTACGACCCCAGTCACCCAGATGCTCAATATCCAGCACCCGATTTTACTCGCTGGCATGGGCCATACCGCCGGCTCCGAGCTGGTTGCCGCAGTCAGTAATGCAACCGGGCTCGGGGTGATTGGAGGCCTGGGCTATACGCCCCCAATGCTGCACGAAAACATCCAGGGGGTCAAGAAGTTGCTGCGAGAGCCAGACATGCCATTCGGAGTCGACCTCTTGCTCCCCCAGCTGGGAGGATCGGCCCGAAAGACCAACGTCGATTACACAAAAGGGCAGCTAGACGGACTGATCGATGTCATCGTGGAGGAGAGAGTGAAGCTATTTGTTTCTGCGGTGGGGATTCCTCCAAAACACGTTATCGAACGACTGCATCAGGCCGGAATCCTGTATATGGTAAGTCTGGGGCATAAATCACCGACCCGTGAATCTGAGCGATGTTGAAATGTTGACCCGGTATACGATAGAATATGGTGGGACATCCCAAGGTATATCGGAAATACCCAGTCCAACTGTTCACTACAGACCAACCTAACCACCGTTTGACTCATAGCATGCTCGGAAGGCCTGCGACGCGGGAGCCGACCTCATCTGTGCACAGGGAGGCGAAGCTGGCGGCCATACGGGTGACATTCCCAGCAGTGTCCTTATTCCTGCATGCGCCGATGTCTGCCGACGCTTGCAGTCCCCGGTGACCGGCGAGCCAGTCCAGCTCATTGCGGCCGGCGGCATCTTCGATGGACGAGGGCTGGCAGCGGCCTTGATGATGGGGGCAAAGGCCGTCTGGGTTGGCACTCGCTTTGTGACTGCTCGCGAGTCCGCGGCACCGACCCAGGGCAAGAAAGCGTACTTCACTCGATACAGATAAAGATAATGCGACTGCAAGCTAACAAGGTAGCAGCATCCTTGACGCCGGGTTCGACTCGACCATGAGGACTACGTTGTGGACTGGTCGACCGCTTCGTGCTGTCAATGCATTGGATATCCTGTTGGGAAAGTATCGGATCAAGGGGGTGAGCAGTGGTACCCCTCAGCGCGTGAAGGAGCCGATTGAGTTCAGCCATACGCACGGCATCAAGCCACATTTGACTACGTTCAATAGCCTGGATGATATCCACACTATCATCAAGCTAATGGAGGCGGGTAAAAGTGCCGGCCGTCTAGGAATAGTCTTCCAGTAGTCTCCATTCGATGCACGGGAATATATACAAAGTCACTTTTCACAAAGACGCCTATTTATATTCCTTGACCTCCCCTGCGTTTGGAAAATCAGTACTGCGGGTCAAGCCATCCAAGTCATCCATCTGCCTCAGCGTCTCGAGGCACTGATTTCGAATGATGTGCGCCGCATCCGAGCCCAATACCACTCGGAGTGAGATTCTTTGACCGTCTGGAGTCCATCCTTCACCTCTCACCACATCCAGAATTCGTTCCACGGCTTGACTGGGGTCTCCGGGCTGCTTACCATTCGTCTCAGCCTGTCGGTTTGTAAGACCCGCCACCACCGCATCGTAATCTCTTATCGCGGGTCGTTGACGGACAATCCTCCGACGGTCAGCGTTCAGGATGCTGGTGCGGAATTGCCCAAGGACGATGAGGTGAACTCGGATTCCCAGAGGCTGAACCTCTTTGTGGAGACTCTCAACCGCTCCTGGAGAAAGGAGGTCAGGTCTCACCAGCGATGTAGCAACGGCAAGCGAGCGGTGACGAATGGCAGGGGAATCGTGGCCATACCTTCCAATGCAAATTTGGATGCACTATATGGACCTCCTGCCGCAACACCCATCCAACCGGCGATGCTGCTCATGAATAGGATGGTCCCGGACCGACGAGAGCGCATATGAGGTAAGAATGCTCGAGTGACATTGATATGTCCGAAGAAGTTGGTGCGGAACTGC
Organism: Aspergillus egyptiacus; assembly: GCA_025688805.1. NCBI lineage: Eukaryota > Fungi > Ascomycota > Eurotiomycetes > Eurotiales > Aspergillaceae > Aspergillus > Aspergillus egyptiacus. The sequence continues at coordinate 64,472 of MU628500.1, read as the reverse complement.
TCAACTGCTTCGTCATGACTGTGTGAGAGAGAGCGACAATCAGATACAGCGCGCCAGAAACGCTGGGAGGCCCGGGGTCGTTGATTTTCTACCTCACTTCTTCCCAGACCCCTGATAGAACGTATCCGGCATTGTTCACCAGGACGTCAATTTGACCGAAATGCTGGATGGCCGCGACTGCCTTTCTGTTCAACTCGTCCTGGGAATCAGTAACGTCGAGCTGGAGAAGGAACACGCCTTCGGTATCTGCAAACTGCGCCAAAGATGCAATATTTCGCGCTGTTGCGATGACTCTGTCTCCGCGGGCTCGGATTGCCGAAACAAAAAGCTGGCCGAAACCGGACGTGCAGCCTGTAATGAGCCACACGAGGGGACCAGCTGAGATTGAAGATTTGTTGGACATTGTCTGTGGTCTAGTAGTCCGCTCTGCTGGAAGCCGCTTTATACCGGTGAAACACGCAGATGATGTGGATTCTACCTACACCTAGCACCGAACCGATTTGGACAGACTCATGGACCTCGGCCCCCTGTTATTCGCTCTTTCGTTTTTCTGTACTATATATTGATCGGCATATTCTCTAACCTCGAAGGCGGCAAATATCAATAACAGAAGTCGCCAACATGACAGTATCTGTGGTACCCATGAACTATTAGTGCGGAGTAGCTATCGACTTAGAAGGGCGTGCACGGTGCATAGACCTTCCATCAACTGCATTACAGAAGATTCCCTGCTGAGAATTCGACCACACTGCCATAATAGAGTCAACGACTCATGCCACCCATGTCATGGCATAGTCTTGATTTGAGTTTGGTGGACAACGGAGAGCTTGTGTCCATGCCTCGGTTCATTCAGCATGTCAATGATGCGGGGTCTATCTGGATACTGGAAGTACTCCCTCGAGAGATCGAAAGCAATACTTGAACAGGCATTGCCCCTCACATCTTAGTACACACAGCCTGTTGAGTATCTTGAGGATACAGCCATGGCAGCTCCAATGCAACAGCTCGCACGAGCTTGCCTTCCAGCGTATGCCTGTCCCCCCGGCACCAAGATGTATCTGCTGAATCTTGGAACGTTGAATGTTGATGACGCATGGTCCGTATTCAATCGACGCCCCTCTTGTCTCGCTTCTAATGCCTCCTTCCAGGCTGCTGCTTGGCGCCAATGGAAGCTCCGCGAGCAACATGAATCCTCCGCGTAAACGAAGAGACTTGATGCTCATTGCCGGGCTCATCGACCACCCAGAAATGGGGCTGATTCTGTTTGAGACAGGGAGTGCGGAGGACGTACACAGAGTCAGTCCAAATGCTCCAGGTTGTATACCTCCCACTAACCCAGGTCCCATCTTAGCAATGGGGTCCCGATGCAGTGGACCTTTTCCCACGAACATGCTACGAAGAACACCATCGCCTACCAGCTGCGATCGAGGCCGTCGGCTACGATATCAGGGACATCAAAGCCGTAATCATGGGCCATTTGCATTTGGATCATGCGGGTGGTCTAGAGCACTTCCAGAATACGGGAGTCCCGATATACGTGCATGAAGAAGAATTCAAACACGCCTGCTGGGCTGCTGGGACCAATTCAGACGCGGGCCTGTACCTGTGAGCAACATTCCTTCGAAACGACATCCAGTCGGGAAGCTAATGACCCTTTTCCCCAGAGGTGACTATCTCAAGTTGGATGGTACACTGAACTGGCAGACCTTTCACGAGACACAGCTGGATCTATGCACGGGTCTCACCCTGTATCACTGTCCAGGACACACACCCGGCCTCTGCATTATGCAGGTCAACCTTGCGCAAGATGGAACCTTTATCTGGACGACCGATCAGTATCATATCCGAGAGAACTACGAACTGGACCAAGCGCACGGCTGGCTGCTGCGGGACTATCGGAAATGGGTCGAGAGTGGGAAATTCATCCGCCGTCTCCAGAGACTCTTCTCCGCGCGATTGATATTCGGCCATGACTATGAAACAGCACAGGAGCTTCTCAAGGAAAAGACATTCTATCAATGATTTACTTCCTGGCGCCGAGCTTTGTAACCCGTCCGTATCCGCAGAGGGCTTTAGGGCTCAAGATGGGATTAATGTCTTTGCCTGGCTCTGCTCATTAGCGTCCTGATAGAAAATTAGCCAGGAAATCAGCTAAGCACATTCCTCTCTTCGCATATGGTTGTTTTTTTGCATTGTGGCTTCGCTAGGAAGTATGGGAGAGTACACCACAGGAGAGACAACAGCAAGTAGAATCCAAATGTCGCTTTCCAACCATCTTGAGAAGGAAAATGGCCAACAAAACAACGCCGAGCCCCAGCTGCCTTGACTTGCGTTGACTGGATGGCCTGGGCTGTCGGCGCTACTGCAGGTAACGCGTAAATCGGCGGTTAAATTAAGAGCGATGGATGTTTGCCCCGCCAGGAAAACACCAACATCTCCATCTCCATCTCGGCGCTTAGCCAGCGGCCACTTTTCTCCCTCGCCTCCTTCCTCGCCATCCTCAATCACAAAATCAAGCTCATCATGGGGGCAAACTATCTCGTCGGCTCCTTTCTGAAATATGGATCCATGTCTCTGGCCGTGGCCGTCGATCTCTACGCGGTCTTGCTGGGCCTTCTCACCACCCCGACGTTTCAGTCGCACGTCGTCTATCTGCACGCCATTCAGATGACCTGGTTCAAAGACCTTGATATCCCCGAGACATTCGGTTTCCTGAAGAATCAAGTCACTCCGTTCGCCATCAAGACCCCCGATAACGAAAGCCTGTATGCCTGGCATATCCTCCCGATCGAGCTGTATCGCAAGAATGAACTGGCGCTGACAGCCGAGCCGACGGGGTTTGTCTCCGATATCACCTCGCGGCGCGCATTTCAGCTGTTGCGTGATGATCCGGATGCCCGTCTGGTGATTCATTTCCACGGTGCGGCCGGGACCGTGGCATCAGGACATCGCGTCCGCAATTATTGCGCTAACTCGACTTGAAAGTCTGTACGTCCATTAAGCTCCCTCGGGCAATCGCTGACTTGACTCCGTGTCCTCGGGCAGCTGGGGTCGACTGGATGGCTTTCTCGATCGCTTTCCTTCGGGCCTCATGCAGCAGTCGATCCTCTTCCTCCTTCTCGAAGACGCGGGGCGTCAGGTACCAGATATTCCAATAGGTCATTGGCTGCGCCGTCTCGTCAAAGTTTTACGCTTCACAGTCCTGGACCAGTCGTCGACATTGCGCCCATTCCTGGAGGCCTTCGACGGCGATGAACTCGGGCGCAAGGAGGGTCTTCGCCAGGAGGGCCAACTTGTGCAGGGTCGCGTACCACTCGCTCCGGTAGACTCGCGGGTGTATTACCACCCATGTGCAGAGGAAGATGGTGGTGAGACAGGTTATAAGCAGTCCTAATGTCCCTCGACCTTCTGGCTCTGCCACCCATCCGACCAAATCGGGGTGCTGTTCACTTGATGAGCTGTTGGTAGTCATCGCGTCTCAGACCGCAATAGCAGCGTGCTTGATGATGCGTCCTGGGGCACATCCCGACCGGCATCAGCGTCTGTATTTGACTACCAGGTCGGATGAACTGGCATACTGATGTTGGGTGTATCTAAGGAGGGGTTTGCATGTCTGATACACTTCGCGCCGGGGATTCTGCATCTCAGCCTGGACCTTCGCGAATAGGACGCCCTGGATAACTACCCGTCTTCCCCTGCGTCATCCTTCCGATGATTCCATCAGGAGGATTTCACAAATCCTGCCCCAACAGATTATTTTCCAAGGCGTAAAAATAGACCAGTGAGCTTGGGGGGAAGTGTTCGCTCGCTTCGACCTGGGCGCTAAACAGCCTCCTCTGATTCGAGCTCCGAACCGGCCTCACCCTCGTCAGGGTGATTGCCCAGTGAGTGAGAATCTTGTTTCAGGTAGCTGGCGGAGTTTATCTGTAATAGCCAGGCCATGGCGCTGTGTCTTCGAATCCTACAATACATGTCTATTGCAGCCCTGTCTCTGCAACTGTTTACCTGGGATGATGAACGATACCCTATAATTGCTTCGTGATGATGTTGATGCCGGTATTATACTAAGACAGTAGGAGTCTATATTCAGGATAGTGTAGTCTTCAGTTTTGGGGGGTGGTGCAAACTTTTGGTATACTCCTGTACAGTATGCCCTTGCTATAGCCCTGCTCTAGCCTGTTCTTTGCCAGTCCAAGAGATGCCACCAGGTTGAATTTGAAAATACACTAAAACCTTGCATCATTGTACTATAGCAAGATCTCATTCTTTTTCTTATCTCACTTCTATCAACCTGCCTATCGCGGGTGGAAGGACTAGTCTATATGGACTGCTAAGAGGCAGTATTACCCCCGTATACCAGTTGATATAGAGATGGTTAGCTATTTATTGGAGAATAATACAGTATATGCAGTATCCTAGCCTTCTGGAATCCTGAATATCTAAGAGTAATGCAGACTATGTTTATTATAGAGGTGGGCGCTTATATACAACTTCAATATATATATTTTGCTGTACCGCCCAAAGACTTTTGCAGGTTAGCTATATCTTGAATAGCCTCATTTTGGCTGATTTAAGTAGGTAATAGCTATTATCTACTAGATACCCTACTGCTTTACTTAAACAAGTATACTAATAAAATACGTTACCTTGAGTACCGTGTCCAACCTCGCTGGAGCTGAAAAGCTGATTGCCGAATATGACGCCGAGCATCCAGACCAAGTGAGCCAACAGAATGCTGAATTAGAGCAGTGATCTTGCCAAGTTCCCAATTTCTCATCACATCGATCCTACTACACATCTATCCTATCACACATCAATCCTACTATCTCCGAACCTCCTGGCTTCTCCACTTGCTTCCTGTTCTCTCGATTCTGCCAGCGCCTGCCGCCTTAGGGATCTCTTCTTAGCAGCGGATCTCGAGAGTGATGAATAAAACAACCGACCGATGCTTCATCAAAGCGCCTGCCATTCACGGTGTTGCCATATCTGACAGCCTGAATACTGCACTGAATTCGGGGCCATTTCATGCAATGGCCATGTATGCTACTACAAGAGCCTCGGCATAACAACATTCCGAGGGCGTCTAAATTCTCTCGCTATAGCGAGGTCATCCTGCACGATTGTCGCCGATCTGTCCACGATGCTGTGGAGGTTCTGGAGGCTGATCGACAGCAGCTGAACTGTGGGCCGACTCCTCAGAACAACAATAGGCCCGAGGAAATCCTACGGCCACCAGATCGCCCTTATTGCGCGGCTAACCCAATCGTCAAATAATGATATGCACCGGTGGCTTGCGTTCAGAGTCGAGGTTGAATCCCCCCTCGCTTCTGAAAACCACACCGCGCTGGGGAATAGTGAATCAGAAGACCACAGAAGAAAAGAGGAAGTATCGCACTCCCGATGCAGCTTTTTCGTTAAATCGGTACTGTCCAGAACCAGCATCCACCCCTGCACCCGATCATGGGATTATCCAAGCTCTTTCCATGCTGTAGGAAACCCAAGCCGAAACCCCAGGCCGAGAGCCGACTTTCACACGCCGAAAAAAAAGGAGCAAGCAGCAATGCGAAGCCCCCTCCTGTCAATGACATTCCGGCCGGTGAATCTGTCCAGAGGGCAGAGGCCGCAGAGCAGGAGCCGCCCAAAACGCCAGAAGAGCCGAAAATCTCCCAGAAAGTGTGGAATCGTGCGTATGACGAGCTTGCGGAAGATGAAGCTACCAAGGCACTCGTGGAGGATTATATGATGGCCGTCCAAAAAGCGAACAGGCCCGACGAGGACGGTGACGACGCCGTCTCCACGTCTGAGGTAGAAGAGACCATGGCCAGAATGGGCGATCACGCCGAGAGAGACAGGATTTTGAGGGAGACTGTTCGATCCGGGAGGGAGAAGATCTATAAGTCGACTAAGCTGACGAATGCCGTCGGTGGCGTGTCGGAGTTTGTCCTGCGATTCAAGGGCGTGATTGATCTGGCCGTCGGGACCAACCCCCAGGCGGCGCTTCCTTGGGCTGGGGTCTGCATTGGACTGCAGGTAAGCTCCGTGATTGATGATTGAATCCAAGCAAATCAAGGTTAATTGATTCAGTTCTTGCTCAATCCTTCCCACGAATCGAAGTCCAACGAGGCCGGCATAGCCTACGTCCTTTCAAGGATGGAATGGTACACGAGCCTGACCAAGCATGTCTTGAGGAAGGAAAACATTGTCATTGGGCAGGAGTCGTTCGAAGATGTGCACCGGCAGCTGGAGACACGGGTGACGGAGCTCTACAAGGCGCTGCTCCTGTACCATATGAAGAGCGCGTGCTCATACTACAGGAACCAGGGCTGGACCTTTATCCGCAACATTATCAGTCTCGACGACTGGGACGGCCAGCTGAACAGTGTGAAGGAAGCGGAAGCTGCGGTCGAAGAGGACTCGAAGCAATACAACCGGGCGAAAACGCAGGGCTTCCTGGCGGAGATGGTCAGCGGTAGCCAGAAGACCCAAGAGATTCTCGGCGACTTCCACCAGACCCTCCGAGACTACATTGAGAGCCAGAGCAAGAAGGCGCTAGGCGAGGATTATGACCGTTGTCTGAAAGATCTCTACGTTGTCCACCCTCAGGCTCAAATGAGCTCCATCCAGGAGAGGAAGGACACCTTGATCCCGGAAGCCTACTCGTGGATTTTCCACACCAATGAATACAAATCATTTGCGGATTGGACTGACGAGTCACCATGCCAGGTTCTCTGGTTGAATGGGCCGGCCGGCACGGGGAAGACGATGCTCATGATTGGGATTATCCAGGAGCTCTACGGACAGTCGAAGCTGGACCCCGGCATTTCATACTTCTTCTTTGTAGCAGACAACACCACCGAGAACAGCGCGATGGACGCTCTCAGATCGCTCATCTGGCTTCTCCTGCTGCAGCAACCACATCTTATCTCCTACTTGGTCGAAATGCACAAGAGATCTGGAGCGGCCATGTTTCACGGCCCGAATGCCTTTTGGATGCTGCGGGATGCATTCAAAGCAATGCTGGCCGACAAGAACCTCTCTCCGGTCTATTTGGCATTTGATGCCCTGGATGAATGTGCGGAGGGGACGAAAGAAACGCCCGGCGTACAGAGCCTCATATCGCTGGTGGCAGATACTCTGAGAGATGCCGGAGAAAATGCCAGGAAGATCAAGTGGCTTGTGTCGAGTCGTCCAGAGGTCGACGTCTACAAGAAGCTAGCCCAGAAAGCAGCAGTGACTGAGCTCGACGTGATGGCTCACAAAGAGCCGGTGGATGCATACATCACTCATAAGCTAGACCAGCTGCGCACCGAGCACGGATACACGCAGGACACTCTGGATGCCATATCGGCTGAGCTTCGCCAGCATGAAAACCTCACCTTCCTCTGGGTGGCTCTGGTGCTGAAGGACTTGTTGACGGGGGAGGTAACGCAGCGCAAGGCTATCAAGCATCTTCAAAAGACCCCCCCGGACCTCTCTGCGATTTACGATCGCATGATGGAGCATGTCGACAACCTGGAGGATGAGGAGGATCGGGAGATCTGCAAGAGACTGCTTGAAGTCGTCTGCTTCGCATTCAGGCCTCTCTCCTATGCGGAGGCTCACATCATCGCCGATTTACCATCAGACGCGACCACAGAAGAGATTGTGCAACTCTGTGGCTCGTTTTTGACCTGCCACGATGATAGAATTCACATCCTGCACAATTCAACCCGGCAGTACCTGACGGCCTACTTTGAATCCCACCACGATGGCGGAGCCGCTCGGATTCATGGCTCCATGGCCAAGCGCTGTATCACTGCCATGTCGACTCGCCTGAAATACAACATTCATGCTCTCCAGCCGGGAACTGAAGCGACTGACGTGATGGCCCGGGAGAATGATGGTCCTATAGCACCCGTCCGCTATGCGTGCGAGTTCTGGGTGGACCACCTCTGTGGGCTGGACGGACTGCGTGAAGGTCGAGTCCTTGACGGAGCAGCGGTTGCGTTTCTGGAGACGCATTTTCTGCATTGGCTCGAGGGCCTCTCATTGATCCATAAGGTGCCCTCGGCATTGTCGTCAATCCGGAAGATCATCACAAGCTTGAAGGTATGATGTGCTCGCCACTCTACGCATAGGTCCGGTTGCCAGTGTGCTGATGCATTGTTATAGAAGACACAAGACACAAGCCCCGAGCTCTCTAGCTTCTTGAAGGACGCCGAACGATTTGTTCTCCGAAACCTCTCGGTCATTGCCAGGGCCCCTCTGCAGATCTACGGAGCCGGGCTGGCCTTCAGTCCCAACGAAAGCGAGATGAAAACCCGGTACTGGGACGAGAGGCTACCGCTGATCAGGAGCATTGCGGGCCTCAAGAATAGCTGGGATCCCTTGCTCCAAACACATTCCATCAGCTCCGGTCTCAAACACCTGCTCTTCTCACCAGATGGCCGGTTTTACGCGGCCACCCTGGATTCCCAACCGCATGCTGCGGACGGGTTCAAGCGGGGGGTGGTGCAGCTGTGGGATGCTGATACGGGCTTCCACGCTTGGACGCTAACGCTCGAGAATCGTCTGGTCAATGCGGTGGCCTTCTCGCCGGATGGCAAATCGCTTGCGTCGCAGTCTGACACGGTAATCCAGATCTGGAGTCTCTCTACCGGGGCGTGCGCCAAACGGTTCGACCTCAAGCCAGAAGAAGTAAAAGACCCCCATTGGTATGTCGGGGAACTCAAGTCCATCGCTTTTGCCAAAGACGGCGGTGCGCTTGCTGTGGCTATTCGAGACACGGTGGAGATTTGGGATATTTCCACCGCGCAGTGCACCCGGATTCTCCGGGGGCATAGCGACAATACGACCGCCGTTGTCTTCTCGCGGGATGGCAAGACGATTGCTTCGCTCTCGGAAGATGGGGTCATCAAGCTCTGGGATTACCCACATGGCACCTGCGTACGGACCCTGGAAGGAAGAGACAAGGTCCTTCGGGCCCTGATGCTTTCACCGGACGGCACGAAGCTGGCCGGTCTTAACGGGACCGAGAACGAGGACCTTGACGATGAATTTAACGATACCCTTACTGTCTGGGATCTGCCCAGCGGCGAGTACTCTCACACAATTGGCCCGGAGCCGCAAGTGCAGGCCGCGGCGTTTTCGTCCAACGGCGAGGTCTTCGCGATCGCCTCGCCGCTCTCCGGCAAGATCCATTTCCTGGATGCCTCCAGCGGTGCTCCCATTCGGACGATCCGGGGGGCTGGCATCCCGATGGACGTGGCCGTCTCGCCCAGCAACAATCTTGTCGTGTCAGCTTCGGCGGACGAAACCTTGCATATCTGGGACACCAGCTGGATTTCCGAAGAGGCTCTCGACTGCCATGACCACGCCATCTCGGTCGTCAGGGCCTCGCCAGACGGGAAAACCCTAGCCACAGGGTCGGTGGACCAGACGGTAAAGATCTGGAATGCCGCCGATCGAACCTGTCGCACGACGCTGGGTGGCCACCCTGTTCGCGTGGAACGCATTGCGTTTGCCCCGGATGGCGAGACAATTGCGACGGGAGCGGCAGATGGTTCGGTGCGCATCTGGACCATTGCAACCGCTTCTTCCACACCGGTGCTGGGCGCGACCAATCCACGTTCACCGGCTATTACATTCTCGCGGGACGGCATGGTCCTCGTCACGGCTAGTTGCGATCGGGGTGGCTATACCGTCCAATTCTGGGATCCTTCCGATGGGACTTGTACGAAGACCATAGACATGGATGGGATGCCAGAGTCGGGGTGGCGGCAAATCATCGACATCACGTTGTCCAGGGACGGCCACACCCTTCTCATCGCCACTCTCTGCGATGGAGGCCTAGTCATCGACGTCCCCAGCGGCACGCAAACCCACTCACTACGGACCCCTGACCCGGCGCGTGCCCAGTCTCTCGGGGTTTGCTATCCGGCATTCTCCCCCGACGGCACGACCTGTGCCCTGGTCACCAGCACCCAAGAGCTGCAGCTTTGGGATACGGCCTCTGGAACGCTCCGGCAAGCCGTGCCCCTTGCTTCGTTCCCCAGTGAGTTATCCTTCTCGGAGGATGGCAAGTACCTGAAGACGAATAAGGGCGCATACAGCCTGCAGCGTCTTCTGAGCACGCCGCCAGATGCGGAGCCGGAATGCCCGGCTTTGCATCTGGACGGGGAATGGCTGGTTCGAGGGGTGCAGAGACTTCTGTGGATCCCCCCGGACTACCGATCCCTGTCGGCGAATTTGGGGGCGAATAAGGTTGCGCTGACGAGCCTCAGCGGCCAGCTTGTCTTTGTTGAGGTTGAATAGGTGGTGTAAATGATGAGACTGCCTGACTCCATTACCTTTGTTGGCGGTTGTGTGTGGTTTTTGAGGAGGCATATGTAGCCCTCGTTGGTACCTATACCTTTACAGGTTTAATAAAGAAATCTATTCACCATACCTTGGCCAGAACACAGAGCACAACCAAAGATGGTCTGCGAAGGGAAACTCACTCTGTGCGTTTGAGAAGCGCCTGGCTGAAATACGGTAGAGCCAGTAGTAGCCTGGTCAGACATAATCCAGTGCTGTTCCTCCCATGCCAACCATGTCTTCGTCGGTGCCCGATCCCTGCCCTTTTGATCCCTCCCGCAACCTCAACCCTAGCAGAATAGAGAACTTCGGCGACTACCTCTTGCTACATGCTCATGCCCATAGTGTACATGATAAAAGTACGGGCGTCGCTGGAGTCCGTATGTGGTGAAGACTTGGAGAATGCGTACCAGCAATAAAAGTCCGTTCGTGCGACCCAACTGCCTGGCACTGGCACTGAGCACTGTTAGATTCCATCATTTAAATCGCCGGTCTCAGGTGGAGCGAAACATGATGAGCGAGTTATCCTTGGCCCAGGTGGGCTTTATGTAGTCTCACCTGAGCGGATCGAGGAGACTGGATTCAGTACGCTCTCAGTGTCCACCGGTTGACATCCACCCATCAATGCATGATCAGAGCAGACATCTTCCTGAGGAGAGTCGCAATAGAGGCGACGGCTGGACATTGACATTGTGACCGGCGCATTAAGTGTGTTCCAGTCACCTCTCCTGCTGTATGACATTACAAGAGCCCGGACAAAGCGTCTCTCGACCCTTCAGGAACCGACCAGAGCACTACCCCCATTCTCGACTCCTAATGACAACCGTCACGGAGATCCTCGACGCGTGGCCAGTAGCCGACGATGTCCGCTTCATTCCTCGCCGCGAGGATCTCCTCCTGCAGAAGTCTCCCGAGACAGCCATACAGATGTGGCACGACTATGCCCTGCTCAAGGCCGTTCACTTCCCGACGGACTACGTGCCCGCCCAGTTCTCCCCTCCGAAAGACGTCTTCGGCGGTGACGCTGTCCGCGTGGAGTGGCAGCAGATGAACGCCCGACAGCCATTCTACCACCGCAATGCCGACGTGGACGAAATCTCCTTCCAGGTCTGCGGAGAGCGCACTCTGATGACCGAGCTGGGAACTGTCGAGTTGCGTCCGGGGGACTTTTCCAGGATTCCTGTCGGCGTCGCTCATGACAACTACGGCCGAGAAGACGTTCACATTCTGTTTTACATTATTTCTCCCGCGACTGAGACCGGCCGCGTCACGCTCGAGTCCGAGGTAAAGAAGGACGGTCCGTTTCTTGGGTGGAAAAAAGCAGTCCCCGCGGCGATCGAGATGATGACGGAGTGTCTGGGCGACAAGGACTGCGATATCGCCGTGTCCATGGCGGATGAGGACCTGTTACTTGATCCGTTCGACGGCCAGTGTGAGCCGAAGGAGAAGCTTCTCGTTCAGCGCCCATTGTCACCACGTCTTCCTGGTTCGCAGCCGCAGCCACAGCAGCCGGAGTGGATGTATAAATCCGCCAACGTGTGGATCGGCCATGTGACACTTGGGAGGTCGGAAGGAAACGTGTATAACCGACATCGCGGCGCTGATGCCATACATTATCAGATCCGTGGTTCTCGAATGCTGGTTACGCAGCGCGGGACTATCGAGATGGAGCCGGGGGACTTTATCTCCATTCCAAAGGGATGTGCCTATACCAGTCTCAGCAAGGGTGTAAGTGAGCACATCGTGGTGCTGACGAGCGAGAAGGCGACGGTCAGGGCAGAGTATAGCAAAGAGGCTGTTGAATCCTCGATAGAGAGAGTGGAGGCTATCAGAAAGACCATTCCTCGCTGTAATAATGTGTAGTTAAGACTTCGGAATATTAAACAATTCAACAGTACTATGGCTAAGCTTGTGAGGACTCATTTTGACCATATATTCGTGTACTTGATTAGTGTACTATCAGCTTCTCCTGGGAACGACCTCTACTAGACTCATCCAGATCTGCTCCTCTCGGGACTCGATAGCCTGAATAGCTCGATGAACATCCCTCAGCCGGAACCGATGAGTGATGAGGTCCTGTAGAACCAAGTCTCCGCTACTAAGCCATCCCAGAATCTGGTGTGCATCTTCCCGCGTATGGCCCCGGTTCCCCAGGATCCGCCAACATTTGCCCAGGATGACTATCAAGGGCACGAGTAGAGGCGTTGGATTCGCTCCCACATGGACCAGTGTACCGCCGCTTACCAGCGAGGGCAAGATATGAGAGACCGTGGTCCCGGCGGGGATGTAGTCTATGATGGCCGCAATGCCCTCCGGGGCCAACTCTTTAAGGTTCTGTACAATCGGCGAGACACACGGCGGACCAGGCTGTGGAGGCCCAGCTAGGGGCTGTCCTTCCAGCGGCTCGACAATGGGAAAAGCAACGGTTTGGACCGGTGTCAGCTGGCGAACAGATTCCAGCCGGTCTTTTGACCGGCCCACAAGGATAATCTTTGAGATGTTGGGAAAGAACTTGATCAGTTTCAACGTCACCGTTCCCATAGTACCCGTCGGCGCGGTGATAATGATGGTCGACTTCGGCTGGACAATATCCGCCATCTTTAAGACACGCAAGGCCGTCGCGACATCATGCATTTTTGCCCCGGCGTCAAACGAGACATTGTCCGGGAGACGGTCGATAAACTGGCGAGGGACGCGGACGTATTCGGCGAGCACACCGTCGTGATACTCCGTGTAGAGGGCAGATTCGTCGCAGAATTTGGCGAATCCCATCTGCGCCGACTCCTCGCACATGCAGTCCAGCTGCCTCTGACAGTTATAGCACCGTCCGCAGGAAAACATCGGATGGACTCGAACACAGTCACCGATAGCCAGACACCCGTCGTTGACGTGGTCTCCGAGCTCGACAATGACCCCGGCCGCCTCGTGGCCGACTGTCGTGGGTACGATACACTGGCCCATTCTCAGTAGCCTGAGGACACCGGTCGTGATTCCGGCCGAGTGTACCTTGACAAGCACATCGTTGGGCCCGGGGCTGGGGATTGGGACCTGCTGGAGTCCTAGTCCTGATGTCGCGTCTTGCGCACGTACAGCCAGCATGGTGGCCATAAGTAGTCTTGGACGTGACGGCACAAGGAGAGATGGACAGGACACGGCTTTATGAAGTGCATTTCGCTGGTTTCTTTTGTGCACCGTCGGAGTCCGGCCTGAGCTGAGAGCAAATTCCCCGGGCTCATCCCCTATCCCCTCACATAGTCATGTATTTACCTATCTGTCTACATATTGTAAGAATGATCTGATATAAACCGTCAGAATGGCCACACCGAGTATCCAAGACCTAGTCGACCAGCAGAGCAAAGGCCCTCATCTAGAGCGATCCATCCGCCTCAACTTCGTCGGCGACTGGGGCATGGCTAATTTCCACCGCATCTGTTCCTGGCTCACCCAGGAATTCTGCGACCGAGCCGGCCCGGACAGTCGAGTCGCCATCTGGAATGTGCGACACGGCGGCATCGAGGGTGTTCTTGAGGTCTTCCGCGGCGAGGCCCAGCTAGCCATCGCGACTCCCACACAGCTCATGAGCACAGCGCTGACGGGCGATGGAATATTTGCTCCGTACGGGCCTATTCCCTCCCTACGCGCTCTGGGCGTGCTTCCGCAGAAGGACCGAATGGTGTTTGCCATTGATCCCAAGTACGGGATCACGTCCTTCGAGGATCTGCGACAGAAGCGACCGCCACTCCGTATTGCAACCTCTACCAACGACGGCACCAACTTCATCGGCTACGTAGCTAATGCCTTCATGGAATGCCACGGTATTACCGTCCATGACCTCGAGTCCTGGGGCGGGAAGTACATCACCGCACACCGTCCCGAACAGGCCATCGCCCTTGTTGAGACCGGCCAGGCGGATGCGCTCTTACAAGAAGCCATCATGACCCCATGGTGGGCAAATATCATCGAAAGAAAAAAGTACACACCCCTGCAGGCCGAGGACGCCGCATTATCCCGCTACCACGAGAAGTATCCCCACGCCACAGCAGTGAACCCAGAGCCGCTCCCGGCTGGATACTGGTCTACGCTGACGCAGCCCTTGATAACGCTGGACTTCTCCGACTTTGTCGTTCTGGTTCGCGATGACTTGGCTGAGGATGTGGCGCATCTATTGACATGGTGCCTTGTGGAGACTCGGTCCGCGATAGAAGCGCAATATCGGCATCTTCCTCCGGAGAGATCGCCTTTGACTTATCCGCTGGATCCGTGGAAGATGGCGCGGACGCCGGTGCCACTTCATGAGGGCGCGAAGCGGTATTACCGAGATTCTGGGTATCTTTGAGGTATTGGGATACTTATTGGGATGGAATCTAGGCAGTTGTGCGAGGATATGCCTGAGTAGGGCTTTAGATGGATTTTCTCAGAGTTGAATTATTCTATATCGTATTATATGACTTCGTCTCAGGGGCTCAGTTGTGGTATATACACTGTAGCCGACATCCCCTCTGAGCGACATCCGTTATAGTACATAGGCCACTCCCAGGAGCGCCGCAACAGCCAGGGTGAGCATCGGGTCGACGGCCAGCTGGATTGCGCCGTCTTGCGGAGGCTCTATCTCTTCATTCCCAGAGCCCACCTCGCTCTCATCATCCCCAGTCCCGCTGTCGCTGCTGTCGTTATCACTGTCGTTGGTATTGCTACTCTCATTGCTCTCCGCACTCTCCGCCGAGCCCGTGGGAACAGCATCATTACTCAGAACAGGATTGACGGTAAACGTGTTACTACCCATGGTGTACGTTTCCGTCGCGCTGGGGGGCGTAGTCAGAGTGCCGACATTGCCGAAAGTCTCCGTCCCACTGGGAAGCGCTCCAGGCCCGTAGTACGTCTCAATGTTGCTGGGATAGCCGAAGTCAGCTACGCAGTCGTATTTCTCCAGGAACTCGCCACACTGCGTCCAAGCGATCCCGGCCGCACCCTCCGACAGCAGTTCCTCGATGTCGCCCCCGAAGACTACATCCGGGTCTAAGCCGGGGCAGATTTCCGGGATACTGTGCGCGGTCAGCATAAACGGTGTAAACTATCAAGACACGCCAGGGATGTCTGGTGCGAAGTCGACGGGAACTGACACTGAGAGAGTGGAACTGATCCCGCAGCAGATACACGCATGCGTGTCCGGCTCAAGCTCCGCAGGGATGTTGGTGAAGAGGTCAGCGTCCGCGATGCACTGCTGCATGGTCTGGCTTCCTCGCTCCATAGCCGTGCCCAGCTCCCCGATATTACACGAGCATCCTCCGTCGGCGTTATCCGGAGGCGGCCAGAAGGGGATCGACAGGGGACCGGCGTCATAGCACGCACTGTTGACGGCAGTGTAGGTTTGGAGCTGGTATTCGCAGCTGTAGGCCTACGAGACAAGGAGGTTTAGCCACTGTAACCCCAACACAAGGCACGGGGAGGATTATTAGGAGACGGTACCATATTCCAGCAAAAGGTCGCTGCACAGCGTGTATGCTCTCCTTCCAGGCCACATCGGCAGTCCTTGAGGCACTCGTAATCCCTGGCATTGCAAGTCCTCTCGGTGCATTCCTCGTACCAAGCGTCGGCATCCTCGTAACACGAAATGAATTCATCAGGGGCAGCGCAGGACTCGGAGTCAAAGTCCCCAACCTGCACTGCCAGCGCTGCTACGGGCAATGCCGCGACAGCAGCAACAAATGAAGTGAAACGCATGATCGACAGAATAAAAGTGCCGATCGACACAGCTTAAAGCTATACTTAAAAAGGAATCCAAAACCGAACCGTGGGTACGCTGATATTTAAACTACGAGATACTCCTGGAGAACTCAAGAAAAGGGGCTTGGGTTCCCTGCACGCCTCAGCGAATCTAGAGTCCAGACTGCAGACTACAAGCCGCCAAGGAAACCGCAGGATATTGGTTCCTGGAAAGATGAGAACGCGCCAATGGGACTGTCTGTTAGGCCCTCGGTTATTGTGCCCTGGTTGAGTGTCTCATGTCTAACTGTCAATGGATGTACGCTATGCTCTTTGGCGTAAGAAAAGCGGCAGGGGCCGCTGAGGCTGGTGCACGGTGCACTCACGGCAGTGGCACGGGGAGTTTTTAATTTAGGAGTAGAGAAAGTGTGGAAATTATCTGACTGTGGTGCAGTTTTTCTGGTGCAGGGATCAAGGACACTGCGAACTTGAGTCAGATCGTTGCCAGATCAGATCAAAGTGCGCTTCATATCTGGATGTTGAGTAGGTCGTTTTACAGTTAGCCACAGTTGTGTATAAATTGGGCGTTTTAATGGGGAAGAAAATAAATCTGTTGAACAATATATAACCGCGGAAATGATAAGTTCCCTCATGTCTGGAGTAAATAGATATATACAGATCAACAGCATGTCAAACAACATCAAATCTAAACCGCAGGCCCAAAAATATATACAGCAGGACGCGTCAATCCCAACAGTCATGCACATAGATCGCCGGACTAAAAGCCTCCAGCATCGCAGATATCCTCAGCCTCAGCGACGCGCTCAGCGTATCGATCCGGATACGCAGAGACCTGAACCGTCTGACATAGCTCGCCGACCTCCATGGTCTCCCAGCCATCAACGGTCACCATCTTCGCAAAGAACTGGGACGCCGATCCAGCGGGGTCCATGCTCTTCTCGATATCCGGGTAGTACATGGCGCGCTGCTGGAAGATGCCCACGCTGTCATGGTCCGATCCGACCCGGTCATAAGGATAATTGTACGATTCGGGGACACCACTGTTGGCGTAGATGTAGATGTTGGACTGTACCAGTGTTAGCGATCTCTCATACCGAAGTCGAACAGGCAGCGGATACCTCAACAAGAGCAGTAGCAAAAGCCGCCAAGCAGCCCTGACGCCCAACTCCCTCGGCCTCCGCCTGGCCGAGAATCTCCCATGCATTTGATGACTGCGTCGAATCAAGACCCGGTAGGTTCCCGCCATCACCACCATCGCCGCCACCACCACCACCACCCTCGCACTGGTCAGCGATCCATGTTGCGCCAGTTTCGACATAGTAGTCAGAGACATAGCACCCATCCTGTGTCTTGTCCCAGACATCATAACCATTAACAGCTGTACCAGAACTCTGGCAGACAATCTCCACAGTGTCGCCCTCGGTGTATTGAGTCACAACCGCATAGCCAGTCCCCGGCCCATCCCGGCAGTTCAAAGTATCAGCGGAGATCGGGTATCCGCTCCCACCACTGTCGCCACCGCACCGGTCAGTTACCCATGTGGCGCCAGTTTCGACATAGTAGTCGGACACGTAGCAGTCGTCCTGGGTCTTGTCCCAGATGTTGTAGCCATTGACCTCAGTGCCAGTAGTCTGGCATTGAATCTCGACAGTAGTGCCCTGGGTGTATTGGGTCACAATGTCGGAACTGGTATCAGGACCAGAACGGCAGTTCAGCACGTCGGCAGAGATTGGGTAGCCGGCGAGCATCTTCAGGGCCGGAATATACATGATGGAGAAGGAAGTAAGTGTAGAGGATCGTGATCTGAGAGGATGTGATGTGCTTGACTGACGATCAGACGGGACAGACACGACTCGCTCTTTATACCCTCGGTGCCATGGGGGGTACGATGAAGATGTCACTATTATTATCCTCATCTCTCGCATGCCCAAGGATGTCGATCATCCTGGATTCCCTCGTATCGAGCAGCCCCTAAGCTGTCCAGGGCAGCATTTCCGGGTCGCCAGTCGACCACCCGCGCGGGATCTCGTATTCCTCTGCTCTTGGCATCGTGTTTCCGCTTGGAAGCAGCCACTCATTGTTTGGCTGGGCAAGACGCCGTCAACAATGCCATGCAGGTTCCGTTTCAGGTTTCTAATAATAATGATGATATACGATCCATCCAACCATCGTTTTCCGAAAACCCTGCCAGGGACCCGTATGTTTTCAGAAGGCTCGTATCCGATGCAACATTAGGGCTCGTATTCAATCACCTGCAGATCCTTACTCGTAGGCGTGGGCTGCACCTTGCTCACGGCTCTTGTAACGTCGCAGAGTACTTGCTCGAGATACCAGTGTGCCGCTTCCTGGCTAAACATGACTCGGTGTGGACAATCCTTTTGAAGAGCGGTTTAATTCGGAACAACACCCATCCGATCTCATATCGAAGCCGATATACTGTTCGTTTCGCGTTCCCGGTATTCGAGTCTCTTAACTCGATACTTAGTATGAAATTGACGACGCAGCGTACGAGGCTTTGCGGCGGCCCATACAACTTGCCTAAAGCAACAACCCAACTTAAATCGCCAATGGCTTGGCACCAATGTGGCCTGTCGAGAGGTCGACTTCTGGGAGGTGTCGTGTTCTCGCATGCGACTGGGAATATATATCGGTGGCATCCTCGGACTTGGGATTGGAGAAGGTAACTGCCAGCATACGTAGAGTCTGGAATGGAGCAGATGCACCAGATAATCTTCGAATAATCCCAAAAAAAAAATTTTTTTTGGATAATCAGCAGGGAATGAATTTTTTTATGCAGCAAGCGAGTACTAATCCTTGGATATATCTCTATTGTCAAATTAATTGCACTGGCCAAGTACTTCATCGATTGCACAATGATGACAACCACAAAATGTGCCGTGAGATAGAACAAGCGATTGGCGAGGCCAGCCATGGTAAATAGATCAGACCTGTAACCCCCTATGTGGCATTCAAGTGGTTTCCGCAAATATTTTCGCTCGAGGATCAATTTACTTCTCATTCGCAAGTACCGTGCTACCACGGTGGTCTCTCCTGTCCTTTTTGCTAGCCTCGTCCCGACCGACCGGCATCCAAGTCTCATCCGTGGCTGTAACGATGAATACGCGTGTAATAGCGTAGTTATCTGCGCTGTCTATCTGCCGCAGCTCCTTGGGCGATACACCACTGCGAAGGTCCATCGCTCCGAAAGTGACAATTACGGTGATATCCAGCCCAGGCGTGTTGGACAGCCTGTCAACGAGCTTGCTATACCGAACGGCTGACTTACACCTTGCCTGTATAGGCGCCCCAATGATGGGGAATATGACAGATGAAACCGCAAAGATCATGCCAAAGATGCAGGTGAGAATTGCCTGCTTGCTAAGGGGGGCAAACGGAAGAAATGCGTCATCCCACCGCAAAGCATGAGCCGATCCAGCCCGGCAACAAGACGACCAACGAAAAGGAGCGTTGGATTCGGTGCTTCTTCCCAGATGGCAGACTAGGCACGAAGACGACGATGGACGAGAAAAACATCCATTGGGTGGAGAAGAGTTGATACAGGCGACCGAGAACGCGGTTCAATGAGAAAGCTGCCAGCCTATAAGCGCAACAATACCACGCAATGTCCCTAATCGCGGTGAATTGGTCACTACTTGCTGGGATAGCCGTGACTCTAATGGCCCTGTACTGCAATAGTTATTTGTAGTTTCGGAGTAAAAGGTAGGGAGAGATAAGCAGACTAACCTACACACCACGAGTAATCAGCTGGAATTTGAGGTTTCTAGGCCGAGTAGGTCTTCCAGTGCCGGCATATTCACCTGGGCGCTAGATTTTGAGGCCATGGTGATGAACCGCACAGCGACGGGAGGCCTGCAAGGCCATTCTAGACCGGAACTTCCATTTTAAGGATATTCGACAAAGGAAGCTTGAGGAGCGTAACGTGGATGTCGGGAGATTCCATCTTGTCTTGGAGAGAGTGTTGCTAAAGCTTCGGTCCTGTCGGGCGTCTCTGGGTGCCAGAAATGCTGACTCAGCCAGTCACGGGCTT
Source organism: Aspergillus egyptiacus (assembly GCA_025688805.1). Lineage (NCBI taxonomy): Eukaryota > Fungi > Ascomycota > Eurotiomycetes > Eurotiales > Aspergillaceae > Aspergillus > Aspergillus egyptiacus. The sequence continues at coordinate 44,365 of MU628500.1, read as the reverse complement.
TCTACAAAGCTTCAGATGACCTCGCAAATCATCGGCCTTTTCACACTGCACCTCACTCATTCTCCCCATCTTTTTTTCTCCCGCCATCTAAAATTAGCTAATCTTGGTTGTCCGATTCTACCAGGAATAATGGCTTGTTCAGCGGAGCCGCAGCCAACCGGCTTGTCCCGGCCCTGTTGCGTGTGCTGTATCCATAGCGCAAATATTTAACGGTCGTTCATCCAAAAATGTCCCTGCCTTGGTCCAGAGTCACATCACAGACTTGCTGGGAAACTCCTTGTTCCACTTAGACCTCGCTAACCTGCCGTTGAGCCAATTGCCTGGAAGGTGCAACACCACTTCGAATCCACAGAAGGCGATATGACGGCCTTATACCAAGACGATGGAAGAACAATGCCTCCAATCATCGCTGGCTCAGGAAGTGGCTACTTCTGCGTTTGGAAATCCCACTCGCTCATTGGACCACGGCGGACCAGACCGTCGGTCATACCAAGGTGCTGTTAGCTTGGGCCTGCAGGGTCTTCGTATTCATGGGACGACAAGACGTTTGTACCAGGCCCAGCCTTGGATAGGATTCAAATTTATCAGGGACCTGGACGGTGGTAGAGAGGCGCACTTGACTGGCCTTACTTTCACTGGGGAAATTAGCCTGGTGCGGTCTATTTTATGGGCCATTGACTCTGTTTGAGGATAGACTATCCGTTCGAGGTCTCGGGATCATCCAATTGCCAGCGCCTACGAGAAAGAATGTTGAGCGGGACATAACTCGGATATCATTGTTCTTTCATCAGCAAGCTGATTTCCCATTTCGTGACTACACTGGCAGAATCCCTAAGAAACCGGTGGTTGCACCTGCTTGCTCCGACGCTTTTCCGCTCGGAGGTGTAATAGCGACATTCAATCCTGCCTAGCAGGATCGAGGGCCGGCTTGTTCTGGAGATACTCGTCGATCTGTGACATAACCTGCGGTGTCAATTTCGGCAGTATTTCCAGGCTCTTTACATTGTCGACAATTTGCTCCGGCCGCGATGCGCCGGTGATGACAGACGCCACATTTTCATTTTTGAGACACCAGGCAAGAGCTAGCTGCGACACCTTAACCTCAAGTTTCTCGGCCAATGCCTGGCGGACGTCAGTTAACCTTTCATGGAAATATCCGGCTGCATTACCTGTAGCCCTGAAATCTTCTTGATCGTGCCCGCCCACTGCTCACTCTCCCATGTTGCGCGTGCTCCGTCAGCAAACTTATCCTTGCTCTCAGCGAACCTGGATCCCGGCGGCGGCTTCGTTGTTGCGCTATTGTACTTGCCACTAAGCAGGCCCATCTTTAGCGGCGAGAATGTGGTGAGACCGATTCCGAATCTCGAATACAGGCGCTGATACTGCCCCTCAACCTTTTCACGGTCTAACATATTGTAAAGGGGTTGTTCAACGATTGGTGCGATCAAACCCAGGGATTTGGCAATTCCACATGCTTCTGCTATCTCGTCTGCGGACCATTCAGAAGTACCCCAGTAGAAGGCCCACCCCTTGTCAATCACGAAGTTGAATGCACGCACAGTCTCCTCCATCGGTGTTAGTCGATCCGGGCGATGGGCGTATATTATATCGACGTAACTCAGTTGAAGCCGCTCTAGAGACGCTTGCGTACCCTCGATGATATGTTTACGGGATAGACCGTGATTGTTGACCAAGATCTCACCATTAGCCAGGCCCCAGTTCAGCTGTCATCCTATTAACAATATGACACGCGCTACAACCCCGTCCTTTGGAGACTTGCCTTGGTGCTGATGACGAGATCACTTCTCCTCCAACCAAACTTCTTGATTGCTTGTCCCATCACGATCTCGGATTGGCCACCGGCGTAACTTCACAGGAGGTCAGCAGTGTACTCTTGCGCACAAGCGATCCGTTACCTTTCGGCAGTGTCAAAGAAGTTGATACCGCAGTCATATGCCTGCTTCATACATTGGAATGTGACCTCTAATGTCCCAATGCACCAATATTAGTGATATTGACAAAAGACAGTGCCGTCACTGGATGAATCACGTACCGTTGTCGACATGACCGCCGAATCTGTCCGATGGGGCAGTTAGACGCCATATTCCAGACCAGGAGCAGGCTGCGACTCACGTTAGCCACCCACCCAGGCCCAGAGCAGAGACATGCAATCCTGAGTTTCCCAGGCGCCGGTAGATCATATCTTTGTTTTTGTTTGGCCATGCCATCTTCGCTGATTATCGCGAGAAATCTTGATGTAACAGTAACAAAGATGCGATATATCTGCCGCCTTGGGCACTTCCTCAACTTAATAACCCCATGCCGTTCAGCTCCCGCTCTGCAACGCATGTCGCCAATCCGGAGAAAATCTCGGAAGGTTTGGCTTTATCCCCACATAGCCTCCCACTGCGACTGGCGACCACCCAGTCATAGTCTGGCGCGGGCTTCCTGCGACATCGGAAGCTTTTCCGGATTCCAGATTTCCAGGGGCTTGCAGCTCAAACCATACTAAAGTGGGCCTTGTGATGGCGTATGATGTGGGGAAGAAAACGCCATTGTTGCTCCAACTAAGACATCGTCAATACAACCAATCGCGGTAAATCTAGATTGAGCTTATACAGAGTCTCGGCGTGAGGGGTTGACTCTCAACACCGGGGTCAGGACGATTTCCCGTCTCCCGTCAATTGTCTTGCCTTTGTCCTGGTTATCCTGAGAGCTATGGACTCCTCGAAAGTAACAGTCACAAAGAAGGCTTGCGACGGTTGCAAAATCCGCAAGATTCGATGCGGCGGCGGCCACCCATGCAGGCCTTGTACGAATGCGCGCATCCAGTGTACTTACTTGCGTACCCAGCAACTCCGCGGACCGCAAAAGTTGCGTGCGGCGACCATCCGACTGATCGAGCAAAACCAGCGCGAAAACAACCATAATGCTGACGGAGCCCGTTCGAGCCTCAGGTTACCCGCGAATGCCATTGCATCGCTATTGTATATATACCATGTACGGATGTATCCTGTCTGGCCGGTGGTTCACGTCGACCGTTTAATTGCTCGTCTTCATGAGGACACAACAGGTAACGACTATGAGACGAGAGCGCTGGCGACTGCTGTTGCCGCTGCGACCATGGCGCAGCTGGGCCTAGGTACTGACACCACCAACGGCGATTCGATCAGCGCGAATACTCTTGCGACAGAGTGCCTGGACGCTAGGAGACTTTTGAACTACCGCTCAGTAGTCAGTCTAAATGCCATTTGCACATCATTCTTCTTGCATGCATTTTACGAAAATCAGGAGCCCGGTGGAAGCGAATCTATTTTATACCTCAGGGAGGCGATTACCTTTGCACAAATCATGCACTTACATAGGGAGGCCTCGTATACCGATCTTCCTGCCCATGAACAGCAAATTCGTCGCAGAGTTCTATGGCTATTGTTTATTACCGAACGGTAAATTGAATTCCCTCATTTCGAGAGAAGCCACTGACTGATCCGGACTTTACAGCGCCGTATGCATCCTTCCTTCACAAAATGCCGGTCGTACTCAGTACAGACATTAAAATGCCTGAAGTAGAGACCGACGATGAACCTCAGATTCTTTCAGCATTCGTGAAGTTGCTAGGGTTGTTCCAACTTTTCGAAGAATCTCGCCTATTTGACATCGTCAGGGACTACCATCTGGGCCTCCAACCACCCAATCCACTAACAACCACGACGGAGATGACGATCTACAATATACTGCATGACAAATTCCGTGGTGTACCTGGAGCGTCGGGCGAGATCTCCGATATACAGAGAGCCGACTTATGCGTGACTCGGCAGTGGATGCGAATTCTAACCTGGAAAGCTGTATTTCGTGCCAGGATGCGCCAGATGGCCAACTCGCGGTCCCCTATCACACCCACTTATCCATTATTAGTCGCGAGGGAGCTCGTCGATAAAGTATGTCGGCTACCTCGGGCAGCGCTTCAGGCCCACGGGCTTGGAATGGTACGGAGATTTAATTTCCAATCTGTCAGCCGTGCTAACTTGATTCCACAGCGGTTGAAATTGCACGAGATTGCCGATTCGCTCGCTGATGCCGTAACCAACGCAGCGATGCTGCCAAACGCCCCTACATGGGATCATTCCTGTCATCCGAGCACCGTTCTGGCGCGTCTCCACTCGTTACTATCAGCGCTCAGAGACGGGGAAGACAACACACTGGTGGATCTATTATATCAGAAAATGGAATACGCTCACTCGTTGAGCACTTCGCCTGATATACGTACCTTGGGAAGTCTGCATGTAACAGAAGTTCGAGGGTGTCAAGTCCAGATGGCTAGTGGTGTACTCAATAATGAAGCTGCGTCGCAAAGTAACGGCTCTTTCCCTAGTGGCCAGCATCAAGCTGTGAATCAGGGCCACTACCTTGGGCATGAAATATCAGATCCATTTCGGGTTGAAGATGCTGGATCTACCGGTGATGGCACAAACCCGAGCCAGCCTACTTCGTCCCCACGGCCCATATTGTTACACACAGATGAAGCTGTTGAGAGGCCCTTCAGCTACATCCGATCCACAGGCGACTCCTCGATTGGTATAGCGTTTGACGATATAATTGCCTCTGTTTCGGCAGTTGAGGCACCATTCGAGTTCAGTACTTTTGACTCGGTGACAAACAGCATTATATTGGACACCCCTATTGATCGACTGGCCTAAAGATCAACATCGGCTGTCCGCGGTACTTCTGACGGCGCATATTTCTCATTGTCCTAACACCACCTTGCTTGTGTATTGTATGCCGAGTCTCTGAATTCAACAACCGTCCTTTTCCGGGAGGCCCTCCGGCCCCGATGTTGTTCAATATTTGAAACGAAAGTCCAGCCGCTTATTTCCCTCTTTCTCTCTTTGGGCGAGGTCGGATTGATAATCGATACGCTGATCCGGGGACAGAACGTCCCATTTCCTCTCCTTCTGACGATTTAGATATCTAAGAAACTCACGCTGAACTATAAATACGACCAATGAGAGAGCGCAGATCGATATGAGAACCTTGTTGCCCCTATAATAATACGGGGAATCGTAATCGCGATAAATCTCTGACTCGGGTTAGCAGGTGTTTCGTGCGAAAGAAAGGAAGTAACTCACGCGAGCCTATTACCGCGCCAACTTGAACAATAACATTATACGTCGCAGCGGTGATCGCTCGCTTTTTGACATCGAACGCGTTCTGAGAGATCCAGGAGGAGACAATCGGATGGAAATACGGATATCCCGCAATCATTGTGCACACAGTGAATCGTCCCCAGTTGTAACCGTAGTCGGGAAGTGCAAGCAAGGTCGCCAACAGGGGTAATGACCAGAATTCTCCAAAAAGACAGTGGAACGTGCGCTCGCCAAAGTACTCACTGCTCTTGGACAACCCGAGCATGAGGATGATTTGGAGAGCAGCGGACGGAATGGAGAGCATGTTGGCCTCGAACGTCGTGTAGTTGAGTCTCTTCAGAGTCAAGGAAAGATACGCTTGAACGGGATTCTGCGGTATATAGGCAACCAGTCCGATGAAGTATAACCCCCACATGGACTTATCCTTCCAGGCGTCGAGCACGTCCCTGAGGGTGGCCCTTTCATGCAGGTTGGTGAGGCCCTTGGATGGGTCGTCGCGGAGAAGACGCTGACACTTTTAGTAAACGTTACTACATAATTGGACGCATAACGTACATTGATCATAATCACTTCTTCTCGCTCCGAATACCAAGGCCTGGGGTAAAGCAGACTCTTGGTCTTCGTGGGCGAACTGGGCAGGTAGAACAAGGCCAATAGTCCGATGACGAATGTGAGAAGTCCTTCGATCAGGAACAGCCAGAACCAGCCAGGCTTTCCCTTCAATCCACGCATTTCCAGAATACCAGCGGCCAACAACGACGAGATAATCCGCGCGACCTGGACGTTGTCAGTACTTCGATGAGACAACTTATACAGGTGACGCTGACGTTCAGTGTGGACCAGAAGAAGGCCAGCCGAACGGAGAGCTCCTTTGTCTTGTAGAAGTATGTTGCGAACAGGATTGTGCCGGGGATGAAGCCTCCCTCAAAGGTTCCAATAAGTGCTCTAGTCGCATAGAACGACGAACGGTCGGTCATCCAGGCCTGGGTCCAGGATACCAAGCTCCACAATAGCATCAGGGTGGGCAAAACGTGTCGGAACCCAAACCGTTTAATGAGCAGCTGAACGGGGAATTCCGCCGCGAGGAAGCAAAGGAGCTGAATGGTAGTACCCTGCAGTCGCCGCAATCAGTATAGCCCTCTTGTCTATGGTGATACTGTATGCGTACATTGTTGTAGTCGTTCGTGGTCAAGCCGAGATCATTCAAAAAGTTGTCTGTCAACGCGTTGGACAGGTTCCCCCGGTCCAGCTGCAGACCGAAGAACTGCAAGTTTATTAATGGAGAATTCCAGGGTTTGGGGTTGCTGCTTGGGGGGATCCAACCATCAGACACAACCAGGTCATCAACATCCAGTCTGTCTTCCACACCACCTTTCTCTCCTCTTGGGGCGTCCATGAGGCAGTCGGATCGAATCGATGGTGACCTTCATAAGACTCATGCGGCGGAATCACATTCGCAAGATTCTCCTGTCCCACCGCTGGTGCGTTCTTTATAGATTGGACCTCCTCACCTGCGAACGCCTTCTGGGGTATGTTGGTGGTCTGCTCGACGTCTGGCATGGCGGCACGATCAAAGTCTGTATACAGCCGAATCGAGGCTAAGTGGCTTACTGGGACACACATTACGGCGCTGTCATTCTTATTATATTCTTTCCTGTCCAGACAGCCCCGTGGCCGGATACGACAACGATGAGCATTTCTTGGGGTACTTGTGCGCAATCATCCTGGCATCCACCATGGGTGAAGATGCGGGAAACAAAATGACCCTAACATTATTGCACCAACAGGAGCTCCGAGCACATCATCGCAGGGTAGCGCTTATCCTCCCGGTCTGGGCAGTCCGGCTCTCTATTTGCCCTCCCCAACCTCCCTTGACCAATGTTCCATGAATCTCGCTCACACCATAGGACACATTCGGACATGGTCTCAGAGGGGGTGGCGCGGAACGATACCGATGATAGTATATGGCAGCCGATCATCCATCAAGTCAAATGCGGGGAATACAAGGGCGCAATCCTCGTCCATCCTGGTCTAAACCTCCCTTGGCAAGACGACCGTAGATGACCTCCACCTGCCACCACTCTAGCGGCTTTCCGAGAATTTCGCCGGCGCCCCGCCGACAACACCGCGGGTCTGTGAGTCTGTGCATGACTCTCTCCGCACGAGTCTGCTTAATGAGTCGCTCTAGTTCCATGAACCTACCTTTCCGTCTAACGGGTGGGGCATATGACGGCCGGTCCCGCTTGCTCCGATACAGAGGATGCATCATATTTGAATCCCGCCATCGCACGCTGGCTGTATTCACCCCTGCGAGACCCCAAAATAAGTAGCCGGTTTCCTCTCACCAAAATGCCCACCGTTATTGAACCGCGGCCTACAACCATTCTGGGAGGCCATTGCGAGGCTCGTCCGCGGATCGCGCAACCTTTAGAGTACTCGGGCAGCCTCGACAGCTATCAGTATCTGGATCTAACCCCCGTCATCGGCCGGGAATACGAAAGCCTCCAGGTCGCTGAGGTGCTACAGCTGCCAAACCGAGACCAAGTGATTCAGGATCTGGCTTTCACAAGTAGGTCTGACCAGCAGTTCCTCGTACGGTAGACTGACCGGGATAGTCTCCACTCGTGGTGTAGTCTTCCTCCGTGACCAGGATGTGACACCCCAGCAGATGGGGGAGTTTGTCCAGAGATTAACCCATTTAGCCGGCTGCGTAGGTTTTCTGCTTTTAAGCCGGCCGAGCCCTGTCTAACATCATGCAGCCTGAATCGTCGGGACTCCATGTCCACCCTCTAACAGAGGAGGGAAGTGAACTAGGCGACCAAATCAGTGTCATCAGCAGCGAGAAGCAAAAGAAGGGCGGCGGTCTTACCCATCAACTCAGCGATGTCAGTCGTTTTGCGTCTGCTGGCTGGCACAGCGACATCAGCTTCGAGCGGGTACCGTCTGATTACGCCATGCTGAAAATCCACACTCTCCCAGAAACCGGGGGTGACACTCTCTGGGCGTCCGGGTACGAGATATATGATCGCCTGTCACCAGAGATGGCAGCATTCCTAGAGCGCTTGACTGCGACGCACGACGCCAGCTTCTTCCATGATGAGGCCCGACGACTCGGCAATCCTTTGCGGAAGGGCATCCGAGGGTCACCGCTCAACCATGGAGAGGACCTCACCGCGGTACATCCTGTCATCCGGACAAACCGTATGTTGCCCTTATAGCCTTGGCACTCTCACTGACTCGGAATAGCGGTTAGCGGGTGGAAATCGGTCTATGTGAACAAGGGCTTCACCAAGCGCATCAACGGGGTGACTAAGGACGAGTCTGATCTGCTCTTGCATTACCTTTTTAATGTGAGTTTTATTATCTACAAAGGTTGTCCCAAGCTGTGACTGAGTTCTCGGCAGCTGGTTACCCAGAATCACGACGCACAGGTGCGGTTCAAGTGGAGGAAGAATGACATGGCCATCTGGGACAACCGATCGACATGGCACTGCGCAACATACGACTATGCGGCAGCGCGCACGGGCGACCGAGTGTGCAGTCTGGGAGAAGCGCCCTATCTCGACACAGCATCTCCGTCTCGACGGCAGGCGTTGAGTTCATGAGGTACCTTGGATACTCGGTATAGCAATACTGACGTCATTTCCGACCGGGTATTTCCGTCGATCTCTCCGTCTGGGCTTATCTGTTTCGAACTCTAGATCTCTTCCATATCCATGATGGGGACTACGGGAATACCTACCTAGGTCGTACTCTATATTCCTGGGGTTGCAGGAGGATGGTCGAGGAAGGAGCCCTGGAAGGCGCACCATTCCCTACTTTCCAAGTCAACCTTGGAACTGTCTCTCTCTCGCCTCAACCTCTCTGTTGACAGTGACATTCATTATTTAATCTCGCATAGTGCAGTATTCAGTATAGCGTCATTCTCTCATCAGATCTTGGTAGCTTCCGCATTTCCACACTTCCAGTCACCGTGACCTCAAGTGTTCTGGGTCTGGATCGGTCGATCTTCTTTTCTCCCCGTATTATCTATTTATTTGTTCCACTGGCCCCCAGCAGTATACCTAGACCACAAATCATCCAGGAGTTAATTTCATCGCCATGTTTGAAAATATCGTAGTCCCCCGAATCGGGGTCAAGTCGCATCATACCCAGAGTCCCGCCACCGGCCAGATTATTGACATCCGCTCGGATAAGAAGGACCTAGAGCTGCGCGAGTCGCTGCAGGAGAGCATACACAATGACAGCGCCGCACTCCCGGATCTCCTCCTCTGGGATGAGAAGGGCCTTAAATACTTCGAGGAGGTCACCTACTGCTCTTCGTATTACCTCACCCGAGAAGAAATCGGCCTTCTGGAGAAGTACCGATTCCAAATCGCCGAACGCATCCCGCCGGGGTGCATGCTTGTGGAACTGGGGAGTGGGTAAGTCCGCCCGTTCCTACTCATGATATGAATATATCTGTTAAGACTCGTGAAAAGCAATCTCCGCAAGACCAAGATCCTTCTCGACGCCCTCGAGGAAATCGGTCGTTCAGTCGACTACTTCGCCCTCGATGTCTCCTACCCGGAACTCCAGCGAACCCTTCGCCCCGTCGCCGCAAGCGCCTATAAACACATCCGGTGCTTCGGCCTGCTGGGAACCTATGACGACGGACGACGATGGCTGCAGCACCCGGATCTCCGGTTGCGCCCGAAGGCCATCTTGTACCTAGGCTCGACATTAGGAAACTTCGAGAAGCCTGACGCAGCGGAATTCCTGGCCAGTTTCGCGCTAACGAATTGTGCGTTCCTCCTCGGTCTCGATGGATGCAAAGATGAGAGGCAGGTCCTCCAGGCGTACAATGATCCGGAGGGGATTAACCACCGTTTTGTGAAGAATGGGCTGGTCAGGGCGAACAATATATTGGAGCATGAGGCTTTCGATCTGGATATCTGGGATGTGACAGGAATCTGGGATGGGGGGAAGGGTGCCCATTGTCAGTACTACTACCCTCGTGAGGATGTATCACTAGATGGGACACGGATCCCGGCTGGTAAGAAGCTGTTGGCCGTCAAAAGTCATAAGTATGATTCTGAGGATCGACGGAGTCTGTGCCAGAGGGCTGGTCTGCATGTGCTGGACGCGTGGGCATCGGACAGTGATTATAGTGAGTGAGTCCCGTAGATGAATCATGACACTGCTAATAAGACTGCAGATTTGCTTTTCCTGACGGCAATATAACGGGTTTCGGCGCATAGATGGATCAGATGGTTATTGTTTTCAGATCATAAACTAGTTTAATAGAAGCAGTGTTAGTAGTAGCAGTTTATCTATACACGCTTCAGCCGACTATTCCGCACCTTTGTTATTCGGGAGGTTAGCCAACTTATATTATATACTTTGTATCATCTTAACTATACATGATCATGGCTTTTTAGTGGTACAGGGTACCGATCTAGCGCATTTGCTCTATAAAGTGCTGTGAAACGCCGAAAAATACTCGGCTAGCTGGGCAACATGATGGAGGCGACCCATCCACGCGACATGCTGGTCTGGACGACAGAGTACAATACCCCCGTCCTCCTTGCTGATGCCATATTCGTCATACGCATGTCCACATTTGTCGCCATAGTCCCCATCATCAGCAAATATCTTCCCGTAGTCCCATCCCAGCTTATCATCGAACGGGTGGAAGATCTCCGGAAGCTCCAAGAAATTCACCGTCCTCCGGCGGCCAGGATGGATCAAGATGGGCTCAATTACCAGATGCTTCCGGTCCCGCGATTGCACACTCCGAGACCCTGACAGGTGTGGCTGCTTGAGAAATGACTCTGCCAGCGCAGCGAGACGGTCCATATTCTCTTTCCGCCCTAAATCTCCAGAAAACACCACCAGCCTCCATGCCCCGGTGCTCGGTAAGGCAGTCGCGAAGTGTATCGTAGACGCATCTGCCTCGTTCACGACGGGAACCGACCGCATTCGCATCCCCAGCTTGATATTCCTTGCGCACGTTGTGTCACATTGGTCTTTCGACGCGATCAGCACATTCGCGGGATATGTGACCTCGGTGCCGGACATGAACCCGGCGTGGTCCTCGCGCACTTGACTGACTTCGCTTTCGGAGGTTGTCTGTTCGTAGGCTTGCACGAGAATGGTGTCCATCTTCATTAGTTGCTCTGCCACCGGATGGCGTTCGAGGTGGTATGTCTCTAGGATCTTTTCGTCGAGCGAGCCGGTGATCACAGAGCCCAGCTTCCAGATCAGATTGTATGTATCTTGAATTGAGACGTTCATTCCTTGTCCTGCTTTGGGGGAATGCGTGTGGGCGGCGTCGCCGGCGAGGAAGACGCTGCGTTTGTTGTCATTAGCTTATTTAGTCTCAGACGCAGTAAAATGGTCTTCATACCGGTTCTTCAATGAATAGTGGTTGACCAGACCCTGTTTTATCTGCAGCGTGTTAGCTTATTCTGGTGCTTAGGGAGGTGTGTGCATACTGGATAGAAAGACCACCAGTCACAGTACTCGTATCGCAGGGTATATGGCTTGATAATCCTCTGCACCAGCTGGATCAACGCATCTGGAGAGTTCGGCGAGCTCTCCATGACCAGCTTATCCAGATCCGACTCCCCCGTCAATTGGACATAGAAGCGCACGAGCCCGTTCTCCCTCGGCGCCGTCATGATGCTGCCGTCTTTCTCAGAGTGGATTGCACAGGACTGGCGGATATCAGCTGCCGGAGTCTGTCAGCCCTGATACACAGCAAGATGAATGGACCACGTACGGAAATCCGTTATAGGCACAATATCAATGACCCCCCACATGGACCCTGTTGCCTCCGACTCAAATGGCACCTCCAGCTGGTGTCGCACCAGACTCTTCGCCCCATCACAGGCAACCACATACCGCGCCTGGATGATCTCCGTCACCTCCGCGGCGCCGCTTTTCCCGGCCAGCGACTGCTGCAGGACGTTGATCATCTTGTCCGTCCGCAGACTCTTCGTGATCACTGAAACAGGATGCGTCTCGTCCTCGGTGAAGTAGATCGTGTCTGCGCGCTTCTGTCTCTCAATCTTGACGCGGGCAGTCTCGTTGAGATAATCAATGAGTATCTGTTCCACTTCCCCCTGCTTCAGCAGCATCTGCCCGTATCTCGACAGTCTTTCCGGCTGCGACCGCGCGCGTGATTGACACTCTAGATTCTTCGATCTTTCATTCGGGCCCTATATCTCTCAGTCCCGATCCCAACTCTCCGCTGGCCACGGAAAAGAAAGCGGGGAATAGCATTGCATACCCAATAACTCATCTCAACCTCACGCACCCCTTTACGAAGGATCGGATCAACCACTCCAAAACTATCAAAGATCTCCAACGTGCGGCTCTGGATCCCGTCCGCATGCCCACTACCCGTCCGGTCGGCCTTTTCATCAATCAGCCGAGTCGACATCCCATACTGGCTGGCCCAGCAAGCGGCCATCAGGCCGGCAGGACCAGCGCCAATGATAAGCAGGTCGGTTTTGGAGGTTCGCTTCGCCATGGGATAACCGCCCACTGTATATTCGATAAACTCCGCGCAGATATTGCAATCCCACTCAGGAGGGGGGCCGGGGTTAGGTTGGCGAGAATGTGGTTACGCTCGAGTTTAAGTTGCGGCATTGGCGAATGACGTGGAGGCATGAGTGATCTGGAGGGGCGATCTACTGTCATCTCCAGAGTAGGTAGGATGTCATCATGGTGCATGTTGGGTCGCGTGGGTAAGGAACGACGAGCGGAACTTGGGTTGGAGGAGGTAAGGTCACTAAAGGTGGAGCTCAAGCTAAGGTCGCGACGCCCGGCAGATCTGATTCTTACGGAATGATGATGATGCCCTTGATGATGTCATGGAGTCTGGCCAACGATGGATTCACAATACCTAAGGTACCTGGTAAGAGTAATATGGTCAGCTTCACATGTTTCCAGAATGGGGACCCATATTTTCCTCTTCACAAAGTGGACTGATGCTTCTCATGGCAGAATGCTGAGGGGGTTGTATATATAACTGAACTGGTACCCTTCACTCCGCATCTCACATCCCAGCCACAACAACAACCACAACCACCTTCAAAAATAACAGAACTTCCTACCTACGCATCTCCTCCCTCCACAATGGTCAAAGCAGACACCGAAGTGCAATCCCAGGCCTCCCAATCCACAGGAATCAGCCCGCGACAAGCCCAGGCAATGGAGATCTCCAAGCCCAACATGCGGCGCAATGTCGTCGTCATGCGCGAAGAATCGGCAGACCAGGAGGATGTAAGCTCCCCCATTCCAACCATTGCTCAGCGAAATCTGACAAGAGTTCCATCAGGAATCGAACGCAGACATCCAAGTCATCGCCAAAAAGTGTCCCATCACAATCAAGCGCATCCCCGCTGTCTCGGCCGCCTCGCACATCACGAACCCCGGCGCCGCCCGCTGCACGGTCATCGAAGGCGACGACTCGGACGGCTCGATGAAGAGATTCAAAGACTACGTACATTTCTCTCCCTTCTTCTTCCCCCGCAGAGCCCCGTTAGGAAAAGGGAAAAAAGGAAACTAACAAAGGAACGTAAACAGACCCCAATGCAACAACACATCCTCTTCTGGGACCGCGACGCCGACGGCAAAATCTACCCCTACGACACCTACGTCGGCTTCCGGCAACTGGGGTTCAACATCCTTTTCTCCTTCCTGGCCGTGCTGATCATCAATCTGAATTTCTCCTACCCGACCCGCCTAGCGCACAGCTACCTGCCGGACCCGCGGTTCCGCGTATACGTGGACAGTATCTACAAGGCGAAGCACGGGTCCGATTCGGGGACGTATGACGCGGAGGGTCGGTTCATCCCGCAGGCGTTTGAGGACATGTTTGGCAAGTATGATGGCGATAATGATGGCACGTTGACGCTGCGGGAGCTGTTTGAGATGATGCATGGGAACCGGTGTGCGGCCGATCCGTTTGGGGTATGTCTGTTCCAGGAAAGTTTGTCTATGGTTGGGGACTAACTTCGTGTAGTGGGGTGCTGCATTTTTCGAATGGGGTACAACCTGGTTGCTGATCCAGAAGGATGGCAAGGTATATAAAGAGGATCTACAGGGAGTGTACGATGTATGAATTCTGTATTCGATTTTGGATGGTCTTCTTGGCCCAAGCTAACGACCGCTAGGGCTCGATCTTCTGGAAGATCGAAGAAGCAAGGAAGACCCCCGAGGGATGGACTCAGGGGTATGGGTTAGGAGGCGACGGTTTTGTCGGTGGTGTCAAAGTGTTTTAAAGCTTGACTATGTGCTGAGTAGGAGAGCACCATCTGGTATAGAGTTGGCCCGCTGGGAGGACGGTCGCCTTGACCATAATTTCAAGCCAGGGCAATTTGATCAGCTTTAATAAATGGCCTCGTGATCTGTATCGTACTCAGGTCGGATTCTTGTAAAGTGGAATCTCATCATATGGCGTTTCAATCGCGGGATGGACGGTCATGTTATGCGGCAACTTCATATATTGCTCGCTGAACGCGGCCCCCTCCGCCGGCTCACCCGCATCATAAGCAGGGGAATGAACAGGCTGCGCCAGGTTCGGATTTCGTGAGTCCGCTTCCGGTGAGAGCATCTGCAGATCCGACAGGACGAAGTCGCGTGGCCCAGGCCCAGGCCCGAAGAAAAGACGGTTGTAGATGCTGTGGCAGACCGCCCAAGCCCGTTCGGCCGGGACACTAATTGACCCCAGCGCGTGGAGCCACTCTAAACCTTTCTCCAGGTGCAGGGTGATATGCGAGGCCCCATCCGCATGGAACCGCACGCAGAACTCCATCTCGATCAGTAGCACGGTGACTGACTGCATGAGATAATGCAACACACACCACCACGGCGAAACCTGTACGAGCCAGAGGGCGTCCGGCTTGTCTGGGAGCAGATCGAGTAGTTCACAGGCAGAATCGATACAGATCCGGGCGATCCGTTGCTGGCTAAGGGCGGACGCCTCGTTGGGAGGTCGCTGTCGCTCGGAACGGCAGAGCGAGGGCCGACTGAGGGTGATGCGCAAACTATAGAACCGGAACGCCAGACTCCATCGCTGGCGTTCAAAGTCGGCCGAAGGATGACGGATGCGGAATTGGAATACCGATGGCACGCGGCTAAGCCACTCGTCCGTTTCCCGGACCAGGTCGATGATGGAGGCACTGATGGTGAGCCACGGACGGCGCGCAAAGCCTGGGCTATATAGCGAATCGATCGCCCGCCGCATGATCATGGTTAGATCCACAAAGTAGAAGAAGTAGAATGAATTGCTGGGAGGGATGTCCATCGGACTCGGCGGTGGCTCATGTCCAATAACTGCGTGCCTCAACCCGGGGGATTCCCAGACGGCGGAACTGACGTGTCGCTGGGAGGTCAACCCCTGCATGAATTCTGTCCTCACCCCGAAATCCGTGAGCAGCCGCGACGCCACAGGCTCGCGAAATTGCTCTTCATCGAACGGTATCGGCAGTGGGGTGGTGCTGAATAAGTCCGGGGCACTGGTGGGTCGGCCCGTCATGATCGAGAGGGTGTTTTCCAGGGTGTAGATAGACCACCATACCCGGTACCGGATTTCTTTAGAGAGGTTAGATGTTTCCTTGCTCTCGCTACGTAGATTGACACCGAGGGCGATGGCGGATCTGATTGCGATGCCGCAGGCTCGCCAAGACCGATTGATATGGCCGATGGCCATTAGGAAAAAGGCTGTGAGACCCTCAACTTGAACCTGTTGAAGGTTGGGATGCTCCAAGAGCTGGTTCTCCGTGAAGCTCAGCTTGCGGGCTCTCGTGAAGCAAACCATGGGACTTTCCGCTTCGGAAGCCCATGGCTTCGAGACCAGCTGCGCAAATTTGGAGCCGAGTGCAAAGACCAGATTCAAAATCGTCAGCCATCGCTTCGTCGGTTGCAAATCCGCCCTCGTATAGTACATTTCGTACTGCTGCATGAAGGGGACACGGGCAATTATCGGCAGGGACGGATGCACGGTGAAGAAGTAGCAATCAAGCAGGTTATCGGCAATATGGCGCGGCGGTCGTCCATATGGATCAACGCTGGGATCCAGAACCAACTCTTCATCGTCCAAAAAGTAACAAACCGAGGTCAGAGATTGTGATTTGTTCGACACCTCGCTGTCCAAAAACGGCGTGTCTTTTTCGAGGACCTGGTACAATTCATTGATCCATGACATCTCAGAAGGACCACCCATGAAACCGATTGCCTGTAGGCCTTTGTCTTTGTGGAAGTCCTCTTGTATATACTCGATACCGAAGGAGCGGATCTCCAGAGGGGTGGAAGCATGGCTCGAATCATCGGCATGCGCATGGTCGTGGTTCGTTTCATCGGAATCGAAACTCGCGTACTGGTCCTAATTAGTCCGACACTTGACAGAGAGCCGAAAGTTTCGATCAACTTACTTGAGCTCGCGTCTTTGCGATCAGCTCCTTGTCCTCGCTGTCAAGCCGCGGCTGTAGCTCCTTCAAAAGACGATCGTAGGCCTGCACCTGTTTCTCCAACTCCTGTATCCTGTTCTCCGTCCTCTCCCTCTTCCCGCCGACGTAGACGCAAGAAATGCCGAATGTGATGCACCGACTGCAGGGATTTTGCCCGTTGCACTTAGTCTTCTGCTCTCGGCACTCGATGCAGGCCTTCTTGACGCGACGGTTCCCATACGCCCGAGCCTGGGACAGACGCGGGATGGCGACCTTGGAGATGGGAGTCGATGGCTCGGAGGGAGTCAACGGGAGTCCCGGGGGCCCTGCAGGATGGCGAGACATCTCTGGTGATTCGCGGGGATAGGACACGACTCGAAAGATTGCATTATTGCCAGCTGGACGCCGGGGGTTATTTGATCGCATGGACGTAAGAGACGTGGCAGAAAGTGGCAGAGACAGATGTCCCGTAGTGTGAAGAGATCACCAACGCCCATCGCTGCAGAGTGTCAGATGGGGGATGGATGGTAACGATTCCACTGAGCCAGTGGAGGGAGGTCAGGGTGCAGGTTGGTGACGACGGGAAAATGGGAAGAATTTGAGGATTTCCTGAATTTGCAGCGAAGGGGAAGATGGCTGGTCTCTGATTGGCGGAGCTCGCTTCCGACGGGCCTTCGCCTCCCTGGGGCACCGTCATGGTACAGGGATTTCCTGTACCTCCATAGGACCTACGCACTGCTTCCTATGTACGTACCAGTCGTTGCTCTGAGAATAGAACTATCATCCAGTTCGGCTTTACCTAAGGCTGCAGATCTGGCCGCTACGGAGAACTGGTACGTCGTCTAAGTCCACATGTGTTTCTGTTGACAAGCTAGTGACGACATGCAGGCGAATCCATATCGATTAGGTACTCCATTTCCAACCTCCACGGTCTAGATCCATACTACTACTAGGCTCAGCTGGATTTCATTAATTTCCCAACAACTGCATCAACCGTTTGTTGCGTCTTGACTCGCTCCTATATGCTGCAGGGCCTCACACAGGCTTGCCAGTTGATCCGCAGGAGCGTGCGGCTGATATCTTAATTTTCCCTACAGCGCCTGTAAACTGAACTTACAGAGAGAGATATCGCCGGTTGAGTTTCTTTTCCAGTCAATTGGTGGTGCAGGACGTTCCTGACTTATAAGGTAGAGTATTATCTTTCTGATTAAAAGGGGATGCAATAGCTGTTGAAGACATACCTATGCATGCTACGATCCATCATAAATCTGTTTTATCTGTCAGCTTGTAAAGGGCACTAGATACTTTAAGATATGGATGATTGTAACCTGATATTTCCTTGCCAGCTCTTTGGGTATCGTGACAACTATATACTGAACTATATTTTTTCCGGTCCACCAGCTAAAGCTGGTATTTTATCTCCTATAATGTCTTCCCCAGTAGGACTATAAGAAAGACCCTCGGCTGCGGCACAAGGCATGCCTTTGTCAAGGTACCACCTTAGTCGGTCCAAGAAGGGGTTGACGTCATTCCTGGATTGGAGCTTCTATCCAGGTTTTCAATTCACGTGGACGGTAGGAACCTTGATTTTCCCGGGCCGCCTGGGAGGACTCTCTGCAGGTGACTTTGCTGAGTCAACTGGCCTATGCAATGCACAAATGCTTTATGCTTTCTCAGACACGCCTGTCGTCGTCTCCCCCGCATCTACCCAACGCGTCTCACTACTCCCGCCCTTCTTGTCATCCTTATCAAATTGATCAAAAGTACGGTGAGCCTTGTACTCTGCCCATTACTGTCCTTTTGTTTCCCGTCAGTTCATGAGTGCTCCAGTCATCGATGCTTCGAGTACGATCCTGGCCCGTTTCGAGTACTAGAAAGTACCAACAGAACAACGAAAAACGATCCTGCTATCAGTGGGGGTCTTTCCCCAACAATATATCTAATTTCAAAATTTGCCATCTACACAGTGCCATGAATGCATCAGAGCAGCGAAACTTCGAAACTTCGGAGTCCTTACGCAGATGGACAAAGAAGGGACAAATCCCTGAGGCGATAGACCAGCATCGTCTGCCATTCTTTCGCGGGCGACGCCAGGCTTTTCTGTGAAGATAAGCATGTCTAGGACTTCCAATCCGGGTCGAGAATGTAAGACAGCGCTGCAAGAGACGGCACAGGACGGCCTGCTCGCGGTCGCATTTGGCTCAACAGCACATTCAACAGCACACTCAACAAGCCCTTCATCAGTCTGCCCACATAGATGCGCTCGCTACTGCTGTGGTTGTATACCTCATTAATTCTGTTCCCTCTCAGCGGCCTGCCGAATGGAATCACGCGACCTCCAGTATGAGTCAACCCCAGATTAGGGCTAACCTCTGCTTTCCACCGTGGCTTGTCATAACCACGGAATTCTTCGAAAAATTGCCTACGTGGCTGGAGGAGGGCGGGGTAAAGGCGAACCAACCTAAGGTGCTCCGCGGGCTGGATTCAGTCCCGGACGGGCTCCAAGAGTACAGAGATGGGAAGATCTCCGCTTACAAGATCGTTTATGCACTTTGAGATCCCTACAGTGACTGTAGTACATTCCTAAAGCAGATGTAGGTATCCCGCATGCTGGTAGATTGAATCCAATAATACTTCATGCAGTCACCTGTGCTCTCCTCAACCGTTCCTCCTCCTGGGCCTTCATCTCCGCAAACGCCTTCAACCGCGCGGGAACAACTGCCTCCCTTCCACCAACAATCCTCCACCCCGGAAGCCTGTCCTTCCCCAGCGCAAGCAACGTCTTCCGCTCCACAAGGCTATACTGGCTCGGGTCGTCGCGATCAAAATTGAACGGCTCCTTCAGAGAAACAGGCGGGTTCGTGATCATACGCGGTTTCCGCAGACTATTCCGCGAAGCGGAGTGGCACATGAGCGGGTGCATGAGGACGACGTCGCCAGTTTTCCCGGTCATTTCATGGAACTCGCTGCACTGTTGGACGAGCGATGTCCAGAAGCCGAGACCTTCATGTTGTGGGGTTTGGCCTCGGGGGACCATGTAGGGGGAGACGCCTTCGGGGTGGTCGTACTAAGTGATTATGTATTCTGTCAACAATGGGTTCCAGCATAGCTTTTACGATGTAATAGACTGAGAAAAAGGAAATAAAACTCAACGTTAGCAAAGAGAGCCGGATAGCCCAGAAGATACATACCAAATGCTTTGCAATCAACGGGATAGCATCAGGACAAATCATCGTCCCTCCGCCGCGGGGCTCAATATCACTAAACAGCGGAATAACCAACAAAGCCTGCTCAGGGGAGTCCAAGAAATGAACAAAGAAGTCACCATCCACATGCCAATTATCCAGTTCTTTCGGGTCCGGCCAGCGGCCCTCCCACTCGGGCGTGCCCAGGTTGACAATCAAGGAGTCTCTCCAGGAGGACGCTTCCTCCGCGACGCGGTCCTCACCACCACACAACTCACAGATGGCCGCCCAAGCCTTGGGCGCGAAGGAGCGGACCGACTCCTCCCTGTGGTGCGGCATGTTGATGCGTTCCTTGGCCCAGGTTGACTTGTCGGTGGGCGAGTAGCCGAGTCGCACCCAGACGTCGCGCGTCCACTCGGCGGCCTTTTCGGGCGCGAAGCACTGCGGGATGCGGACGAAGCCGTGCTTTAAGAAGTGGGATTTTTGTTCCTCGGTTAGTGCGTAGGTAGGATCTGGTGCTGGGGCCATGGTCATGGTCATAATCAAGATCGAGGTTCGTGGAGAATAGGTAGTGCAGGTAAAACACCTCAGGTATTTTTGTTTGTAAAATCTCGGACTTCTCTGCGAGAAGACGAGTGACAATAGACGGAAGAAAAGAGAAAAGCGAAAGTATGCTGCGGGGGTGATCTTATACTGCGCTGGATTCGGCGTCTCCCCGACGACTCCTTGTCCAAAGCGGTAGTGGCGCCGCCTTGATGCATCTTACCCAGTTTCTCGACCAAGACAGTCAATCTGGGGATTAGAAGCTCTGTAATCCCAGATGTGAGATGTCTAGAGGGTGAGGACTGGGTTTATATTGTTGTCAAACCGGGACTGTAGATAAGCTTGTTCCTACCTCGTCCCTTTCTTAGTCCTATTCTACTCTTCGTCAAGGGAATTTCCATGCCACAATATGCAACCTTTGGATCAGCATCTAGTTGCTGTGGTGGACTGCGTCTCAGGTCTAACCCCCGTCAAGCCCGGCGAACAAAGTTTTACCCAGGATCTCATAGATTGCCTTGAATAACTGTTCCATCGCCCTCTCATGTCGGGTCTTAGAGTATCCGACTCAATGCTCTAGAAGGCATTATATAGTAGAGTACCTTATACCCCCAATCCCTCGACAGAATTCTGTGCCTCCAATTCTGTGCCTGGAACCCGTGAACCATTGGGGTACGGATGAAAGAAAGATTATCGGCAGTCCGAGCCTACCAACTTGGCTAAAGGGTCCAGAAAGGTCAAATGAGCCCTGTGGACACTGCGAATTTGCGGGTTTGCTCCACCCATTGTGGTCGTCGTAAATGGCCCTAGAGATGTACCTTGGACGTACTGAGAAGGACGAGTCTCGTGATTGTCACCGTGCTCGCTGCCGGTCATGCCGAATTACCACAAGTGTCGGCCATAACTGCAGAGTGACAGCGCCCAGCATCAAGCAACCAGCGAATATTTGCGCCCGTAAGAACTGTGCCTCCGAAAGATCAACCAAAGCCCCCGCGATAGGCGTCCCGGCCAGTGAACCAAACGAGCTGATTCCCCACATCATGCCCATCCGCGTACCCAGCATTTTCATGTCCGGGCAGAGAGCGGGGTGCGAGATTATGGACGTTGGTGCGGTCACTATGACTCCAGTTAAGAAACCCCAATAACAAGCCCATACGATGAAGCCAGGGGTGCTGGTCGCTGCGATCCAGGTAAACATGGCGATGGCAGACCCCGCGATACAGGAGATCAGAACACAAATGGGTTTAACACGCGAGCCAACGAGATACGGGACTGTCCGACCAAAGGCAGATGCACCATTGATAATCGACACCATGTAGAATGATAGGCTTCGTGTTGTTCCCAGCACCGTCCGCGCGTACGACGCGACGTAGAACAGCGGAATCCAGTATGCAAGCATTACGAGAGTCAAGGAGACCGAGAAAAGCATGAATGGAACGTCTTTGAATGCTTTCCATTCGATCAGACTCCGCGCCCCGACCTTTTCGCCCGGCTTGCGACATAGGACGGCGCAAGTAATCACCGCAAGCCCAAGACTAATGAAACCAATGCTGCGAACTGTCCACGGGAACCCAATTCTGGGCTGAAGCTGACGGAACATGATGGGGAAAATTACGCTGCCGACGCTCGATCCGATTGAGGCACATCCAATAGCGATGGGGCGCTTGGTTGTGAAATATGTAGATATCACCACGAGAGCGGGGATGTATGCAATTCCACCACCGATTCCCACACAGAACCCCTGAGCCAGAAGCACCTGGTAGTACTCGGTAGACAGGCTGGTCATCATGACCCCGAAGACTGTGAGGAAACTTCCGGTCACGATCAACGGACGAAGGTAACCCAAGTCAACCAACGGCCCTGTCACTATACCAACCATGACCAGGAGTGTTGCCTGAATGCTTCCGACCCAGGATAGCGAAGATGGCGACTCCTCAGGAAGCAGGACGGTCAGGTAAAACTCCTGGAAAGCACCATACGTACTAATTATCCCCCTGGGTACAGTTAGGATGCGTCCGGAGGTACTCCTGTCAGGCGGGAAATACCAAGAATTGACGAAGACGCAGAAGCCTGCCACAACAGTAAGCCACGCTTCAAAGCCACCATTTGGGATAGACTTTTGTGAAACTGATTGCTGCTGAATTCCGCTCAAGGATTCCTTCCCGCTAGGCTCAAGATCTCGGGCATGTTCCGCAGGTTTGGCAATATCATGATCGGACGCGACGCCAGCTCGGGCTGGTGACGACATCTTGTCCTCCTCGGGTTCCGTAGCCAGGAATGGGAAAGAAATACTTTCACTGCCCCCTATTTATGCGTTCAGGCCAGAAATCAGATAAATGGCGGTATTTCCCCGGGCGGGGTGGCAGCTGGGGAGCTTGCTTGTGGGGGTTTCGGCTACAGCAAACGACGATCGGTTCCTTCGGCTGAGTCGCCGGCACTTGGCACCCGCAGCTAGAGCCATCGTTTTCCGGGCACCATTCAGGGTTAGGTCCCTGATTTAGTTGATGAAGTGGGCTGTCTCGAAAGAGTCCCCCATTCTACGTTGGCGGGGGTTTGATGGTACGCAATCTACTGCAGAGTTCCCGCCGTTCACGACAAAGCAGGAGTGGATATTCGACAACGCAAACGGAGCATCGCAGGAGAACACGTGGCTCGGCAATGCTTCCGATCCCCTTACGGTTCACCAGTCTAGGTTCATACAGAAGCAAAGTTATTCTGCAACACGCCATATGTCGAAAGGGGGTGTTGGCAGGTTCAGGTACTTCGAGGACGGCGTCGTTCAGCTGAATGGCATGTGATAATACGAATTTTGCCAGAGCGCGAATTGGTCGAATGATTCCTCCATTAGAGCCTCGTCAAAGAAGTTGTCGCTAGCATCTTCAATTGACCACGACAGGTTGTCCAACTGCATTTCAGACATCCCGGTCTCTGCCATCACGTCCTGCATAGAACTCCCCTGACTCCGACTAGTGTTGAAGGGATTAGGTACTGTCGAGCTTTGAGCGTTCCAATCCACCAACCTGGCGAGGGGGTCTGAAGACGGCTGATCCTGAGATCCAGAAGACTGCGCTGCAGGAAAATTGCGACGAACATGGATTTTGCCCATGAGTGGTACGTTTACTGCGAGCTCCTTCATGCGCGAAGATCTAATATCATCCTGCTGGAGAAGGTCTTGCAGGGCGCGGATCGTAGTAGCACCATGCTCCGCAAAATCTGAACCTACGCCCTCCTTGGACTTTTCCTCCATGAGGTGAATTACTTGAGAAACCACCCCCTTGAGGCGAGTTTTGTCAATCTGGAAACTGCGTTGATCCTGGGACGGGCACGTATGAGACGTGAGAAGCAGCAGTACCATGGCAGTGAATACTTGAAGATCCAGAAGACGGAGTGCAAAGAATCCCGATGGAAGCTTCCGTCGGAGAAATTGATATCTGCAGGCGACTGACTCACACGCATCCATACAAGCTAATCGGCTGTAAAGGTACTCTTCAGTTTGATCTTGGCGGAGAGCTATGGGGACATAAGCCTTCATAATGATGACGTAATGGATAAATTGGACGATATGGCCGGATTTCAACTCGTCGGCGATATTTACCACCCACCAAGACTTTGGGGTCTGGGAGGATAGCTCCCTCACCTCGCGGGCGATTTCCAACGCAGACGTGTATAGTTTGGGTGTCGGGCCTTGTGTCACGCTCAGCTCTTCTAGGTCCTGTAGTTTGGGCGCAATGTCCACTAGCCGCCGGATATATTCGGACGGCTGCACGACACCATTTACAGTGACAGGCGCAGGCATCAGCAGCGGGTATCGCTTCGTGTACGGCGGTAGATTGATCAACATTCCGGCCAGTCGATCGATTGTACATATTAGGTCCCACAGCTGAACCTTCTGTTGAGTAGCTTCATCGGCGTCTCCATTGGGCTTTTTGAGCCGGGTGATATGGACCACCTTGGGTAATCCCATCAGTTCCGCAAGAGCGATGACATGCCGTAATTTGATCCAGGCTTTCTGGGGGTTCCCGCGGCCTATTTGCCTGTCACCCGTCAGCATCCATGTAAAAAAAAAAAAAAAAAAAAAAAAAAAAAAAAAAAAAAAAAAACCCTAATGATCGTCGAAAATAATCTCCCTGGGACTTACAGGCGGATAAACTGTATAGCCATTTCCAAACCCTGAAGGGTTCCAACAAGCCGGTCATGCGTCATTATTAACCTTTCTACGGCGTCCGATACCGCACGGGCAAAGCGTAGTCGTCTCTGGGACTTCATCGCCTCAACCTCTGTCGGATGATTCCCTTGGGGAATTTGCTGGGCCGTAATTGCCAGTGTCAACAGCCAGGAAGCCAAAACAATGACATCCACATCTGGAGCACACATTGCTTCATACTGATAAACCATCTCCTGTTGCGAGCAAGGTAAAGAGGGCGGAGGAAGCAGACCCTGGACTATATGTAGCCAATCAAGGGTACAGACCATCATCTCCGCCATCTCCCCTCGAGATGGTATGAGTTTCTGCAGTGCCGGCCGCACAGTCTCTAGAAGATGCACGGAGGCTTTCTCTCTTCTTTGCTGACGTTGCGCGTGCTGCCGTCGCGTGTCAACGCTGAGCCAGTCATTTTGAAAGAGCGAGCGAAGTTGGGACGGTTCCTCTGCAATCAGGTTCTCCGATGTGCTAGATTCGCCATCGGAGTCGTCCAAACCCGGTGAGTGAGCAAGGCCTTGTTCTAGCGGGATTGACGGTTTGCCCCCTAGCTTGACTTCTAATCCTGTAACAATTTTGGTCAGTTGATTGACCTGGGATTCCAACTGAGTGATGCGGTATCGCGAAGGGAGGCGTGCCGCCTGTCGTGGCCTGGAACTCGTCGTCTGGGCGAGACAGGTGGTGTTTCTCTCCGTGCACTGGCGGCATGTCGGCGCATCTTCCGGAATGCGTACACAGCGGACCTTGCGCCGTCGACCTGTATTACGTCAGATGAAGATGGAAGGAGACGCAGGGGCGCGTACACTCAGTGCAGCTCCTCGTGCCCTTTCTGAGGGCAGCGGGGTAGGTTTGCGGCGCGAGCATAATGACCCACGTGGGTGCAGGGGAAAATGTTTTCGGAAATTAATCCGAGGCAGCTAGAGTCACCCCCGTGTTAGGGAGAATTTTGTGCTCAAGAGAAGCAGTCATTATTGTAATGGAGGATGGCGGGCGTAGAAAGGCGGAGCGGACGGCGGACGAATATTGATGTCCGCGGAGGACGGAACACGTGAGGGGCCGAAGGGTCTTTTTCCCGATTGGGTAGTCCATTGTTGAGCTTCACTTCAGTTAGGCTTTAGTCTTTCGGAGGTTGTGTGACCAATATCCGTTGTCTTCACCATTGGCCGGTCCTTTTCAGGCTTTTCAGGAGATCAGGCTTCCATGGCGCTTGGACTCAAAGAACTTTAATAAATCCTTCGCAGAATCGGAACCTCGCAGCTTTCAGACACCGATCTTGTGCCTTCCAGATATATAGTCGGAGCGTGTACCTGCTACCGAGACTACAGAAGTCACACAACGGCGATTTATCTCAGCCACCCTCTGCCTACCTCCAGCGCCGTTCCTGATCGAATCCACAACCCGCCGGCGTCTCGAGTCTTTCGTCGGTCCAGGCGATTCCGCAATGCCCGCCTCGCTTCAGAAACGCGGTGGCCCGTACGCCTCCAACGCCGCTGGCCTAGGGGGCCTCCCAGGCAACATCCCCGACACTCCTGTTTGTGCGGTGTTCCTCGCCCTCTACATTTCCTTCGCGGTGATCAACATGACCATTTTCCAGAAGAACCGGCGGAGAAACCATAAATTTGTTTCGTCTGCCATGCTGTTCGGTTTCTGTATGGCACGGATCACGACGCTCGTCTTGCGCATCGTCTGGGCCAACCGGCAGCGGAACGTTCGTATTGCCATTGCAGCCAATATCTTCGTGAATGCCGGCATCCTGTTGGTCTACATCGTCAATTTGATCCTCGCCCAGCGCATTCTGCGCGCGAGGCAACCTCATATCGGATGGCATCCTATTTTGCGCACCGGTAGCAAGATCTTTTACTACCTGATCCCAGCCGCGTTGATCATGGTGATCACATCGTCAGTCGTCTCGGTTTACACACTTAACCCGGACGTCCGCTCCTCTTGTCGCGACGTTCAACTGGCGGCCATCACCTATCTGCTCATCTTCACCTGCCTTCCAGTGGTACATGCTTTTCTGGCGATTTTCCTACCACGGTCGACGGACGAGGAGACATTCGGCGAAGGAAGTATGGGCGCCAAAGTGATCATTGTCACTCTCTCGACATGCATGTGTATTATGATCGCGGGATTCAAGGCCGGTACGATTTGGAGTCCTGTACGACCGGTGAATGACCCGGCATGGTATCATTCAAAGGCTTGCTTTTACGTCTTCAACTTTTTCCTTGAGATTCTCATTCTATGTTTGTTAACTTTCAGCCGCATTGACAAGCGGTTCCACATCCCGGACGGCTCCACCAGGCCCGGTGATTACAGCCGCATGAAAAGGCAAGGGTCCGAGGAAGCCAGTGCTGCCGTTGAGCCCAAACCGCAGTCCTAAACGGTTTTCCTTTATTCTATTTCTTTGCATCTTTTTGTCATTAATCAGAAACCACGACGGGCCCGGGGGACTGCATGCTTTTCCAGTGATGGATGCGTTATAGCGTATAGATACCGATGACCTAATGCAAGATATCCGTTGACGGTCCAAGCATTCGCGTGTAACAGATGGTAGTGTGAACCTGCATCTGGCTATCATCTTTAGGTTAAGTTTTCCTTGGAGCTGACCGGCTTCTTCTCAGGTCGAATCGGCGAGTCGGGGATTGAATGTCCGACCCCCGGCTTTCGGACGACAAATCCGAGCCTGATGACCTGGGCAATCTCATCCGACAGATCCTTCCTTTCACCTCCCACACTGCACCCGGCATTTCATGATCCAACACCATTTGTCAAGCGGCCCTGTCTTCCAAGCAGATCCTTTAATGCAGCTAGGGAATATTACGGATACCAATACTCATCCGCCTGCTCTCTTTGACTCGCTTTAGCTCGCCTAGACTCATCTCGTCTGAGAGTCTGATTCCTTTCTGCACTGGCAAGTACATTTCCCCGCGAAACTTGAATTCCCAAGTGGCTACTGACCTATTGTGGGGTATTGAAGCAAGATATTGACAGGGATCGACCCCGTCGGTATGACCAATCTTCCTATCCGAGTTATAGCATCAGCAACTTCCCGCTGCCTGAATCGTCAAACAGGCCTTTCGCACCTCCGCTCCGACAGCGTTGTTCTTTCCTGGATGGAGACGTTGAGTTCCTTGGAATAAAACAGTAATTCCAGCAATTATATCATGGGGAGGATCCTAACAGGTTGTCCGATTGCCTCCACAAGTCGAGAACGATTCCAGTGTCTGTGTATTCTTATGCGAGGAAGTGGAGAATCCCATGCGATGATATTGCGGTTATCTGGTCGATTGTTACTGAGAGTCATGGTTGTCTTTGAGGTGCGGGGGGATTGTGGTCTTGCATTGTCTGAATGAGCGTGTCAGTAGTGGAGCAGGGATACACCCAGGAGGGACCTTGTCTGACCTATGTGCTACAATTCGGGATATGCATGGCTGTACCTGGAGAATTCCAGGCGCCCCTTCTGGGAAGCCATTTCAGAATCCGAAGCATCCGGTTTGGCTTTGTCTCACTCGGCGCGAACCTGGAGCCAATCGAAAGAATCGCTAAGGGCGCCTAGCTACTAGCTGCAGAGACGGATGCAGATGCACTGCTACCTGGGGAGAGTAACGCCGCATTCTCGTCCAATTGTGCTCAGGGCACCCCAGGTTGAGTCTCACATTGGGATTTTGAACGATTTCGAAGTAAGTTATTTAAGAAGCAGGGTGGTCTGCTGTTGTTCGGCCATCTCTCATCATCCAAGCATGGAGTCGCTTCTTTTTCTGCTCGCGGTGTTCTCCACCGTAGCGGCCGGCCAGGATCCTGGTATGTCTCATTATCCGGAGATTTGTAGGCTGAATTGACCCGTCAGGCATCACAAGCGAACAATGGCTCATCACTCTCAATACGACGATCTTCTGGCCGACGTCCACGGACTACTTTTACGGCCCCACGACCGGTCCCAAGGCAACTGCAGTCTCCTGCAACGCTGCTTGGATTGAACACGCGGGGCGCTCTACCGGACTACGATCCCTAGGCCCGACAGCAGTAACAACCTCCTTGGGCTCGTACGCCACGAGCGAAGGAGCTTGCCGCACTTCCATCTCCCTGGAGAAGTGGTCCAACACCCATACTGGACCTCTGACAACTCTGTGTGACGGAGCACCCCGTGCATTAGGAACGAGAGAAATAGTCACTGCGTACTACCCCGGCACAGGACCCTGCGAGACTAGCTACCGAACCTACACGAACGTTGATACGCTCTATCGCGAACCCTCCCCAGTTCCAGAGTGCACTCTCCAGAACAGCGATTGCATTGCGATCTGGTCGACTTATTATGAGAGCTCAAGCTCCTGGCGGAGTTCGATCATCACCAGCGTGCCGGGCGACACCAACAGCCCCATCCGACCTTGGGACTGCCGAACAAGCCGCACCTATCCAAGTGCAGACCCCTGCGCAGGCTGCCACTTCCTTCCGGGCACCGCAACCCTCTTCTACTGGCCTATCGCAACCGCAAGTGGGGACCTGTGTCTGCAGAATGGAACCACACTCCCACCCACCGGACCTAGTACCGCCATCGTAAATGGGGAAACCTTCGTCTCGCCCACCGTCTATCTCTCATTCACCTCGATCTACGCCTACAGCAACTGGCGCGGCCGCCCAGGAGTCCAATGCGGCGTCGACCACTTCAATCACATCTTATCCCTGGACCCGGAAATTGTGATCTCCATGCGCGGCCACCGCAACGGAAAATATCCCATCATCGGCACCGAATATCCCTTCAACTTCGCCGAGTTCCAGCCCCATACACTAGGCGAGTATACACAATCGCTAATCCCGTGGCCGCAGTACCGCGGCGGCGCGCAATGTCCCATTCCGGACGACAATACCTGCTTCATGATCCGGGACGACTACATGCCTAACGTGAAGCTGCCGCAGGAGGCGCGGTCGATTGATCCGAACTGGGGGAACTGTGATCTAGATTGGTACATTCCGCCTGTGACCATGGTTGCTCTGGATAGGGAAGAGATTACCATCCCGCCGACGGCCGAGCCGACGGGTGATTTCCGCACTGCAGCGCCCCAGGCACAGTTAGCGTCTGCAATGCCGGCACCAACACGAGGGTGGTAATTAGGCCTAGGTCGTGGGTATGGGCTGGCGTATTGGAGAGTTATCAAGCACGAGGCATTGAAGTTTATCTGTGCCTTTCATCAGGATACCACGCTAGCAATCAATCCTATTTAGCTTGAGTCAGAAGTGTCGCATAAGAGATCCAACGCCGGTAAGCCAGTACCCTGTGCTGTCATGCAGTAATGTATCTAGCGTAAACGGTTGACGAACCGGTCCGATTACAAACGCCCCACGCCGTAACCCTCTCGTTCATTGCACACATGGTAGTCAATCACAGAGTCAAGAAGTACCGTCGGCCTCACAATTGCAGTGCGTACACAACCAGAAAACCTAGATAGCGTCCCGCACGGAACTCAAATCCACCAACGAAAGATACAAGATGGCAGTATCCCAGAATCCCAAGCAAACAACGCCATCATCAAACAGCACTAACACCCAACTTCCCGCGCAAAAACCTCCAAGCCCAGACCGCATCAACGAGCAGGATCTCCCCGAAGGAGAAGACCAGACTACCGCCGAAGACGAGAGAATGGTACGTCCACGCGTTTGCCGGATTGAGGTCCACGACCTGGCAGACGATGGCCCAGGGGAGGACGTAGCAGATATTGGAGATGAGGGACTGCGCTAGGTACCAGGATGTGCGGGTTGCGAGGAGAATTGCGGCGAGTTGGGTGGAGACTGCGTAGAGGATGTAGCACCTGGTATTTTATTCAATGTTAGGGGGTGCATGATGAAGGTTGAGGTATGGGTATCGGATTGCCAGGGGCTGGGAAAGCTTGCCAGTCAATTGTCCGCCACATGTGCTCTACGATTTTCGACACGGACGTCGACTGGCTGAGGAAGAAGGCGAAGGGCTCGCAGCCGAAGAGGGACATGAAGATGAGCAGTTGGATCTCGATAGCCAGGGCGAGTGCAACGGAGAGGATGGCGGGTCGAGTAACCTCTGCAATTAAAACGTAAGCGGTGTTTTGCTTCTCCACCCGACTGGTTGAGGTGAGGGGATGAACCTACCATACAGGCTGATCCAGGACCATCGCCGACTGTCATTTCTCTTCTTCAGCTTCCCCCATTCATGCCCTACAAAGGCAAGCGTTGTCGCTTCCAGGGCCTGCACAGGCACCATGACTAGGCCCCAGCGAATAGTCGAAAATACGCCCCAGGCCGTCGCATAGTCCGCAGACATGGCCACTACCCCGGAGACAAGCCAGAGGTATAAAGCGTTTCGGACGGCCGACTCAGTAAAGGTAATGCATCCCGGTTTAAGCAGGATTAGGAATGCACGCAGGCTTGGCACCTGGGTATGCCAGCGCAAGTGACGGCCGTGCCGCTTGATACTGGTCGTGGCAAAGAAGTAGAGCAAGCCACACAGGGCAGCCACCATATCACAGGTGAGTCGGATCCCGGCTTGCATGTTGATATCCGGGTTCCAGCTGCCAACGTGGAACTTGGAGATGATAAGAAGGTCGAGGATAATGTTGACAACCACCTTCGTGGAGCTTATGAAGAGCGGGACATCTGGTTTATCGAGAGCGCGTGTTGCGTTTGACACTGCAACTTCGATTGCAGAGCTCAGGGCCGAGAAGGCGCTAATCCGTACATAGGTGATGCTGGCTTCCTGTACGTCGTGCGGGA
The DNA here is from genome assembly GCA_025688805.1 of Aspergillus egyptiacus. Classification (NCBI taxonomy): domain Eukaryota; kingdom Fungi; phylum Ascomycota; class Eurotiomycetes; order Eurotiales; family Aspergillaceae; genus Aspergillus; species Aspergillus egyptiacus. Next base: position 13,122 of record MU628500.1, on the reverse strand, counting down.
CGAAGCTGGCGGAGAAGGCCTGCGCAGCTGCGGCGAATATGACACTCATTATGAGGCCGAGTACAGCTTGGAAGACCACGAGAGTATGGGCTAGTCCCAGACGGGCATCGAACGACCGTGCTTCTTTATCCGCAATAGTTACCCATACCGCGCGGGGAAGGCCCTCGTTCAACACCTCCGCGACGATGCCGATATAGGTATACACGTCGGTGGTGACGACCAGGGATGAGTCGATATTGGCAACCCATATCTTGACAAGTGTTCCGTAGAGCGCTGGGAGGATAAAAGCACTAAAATTAAAGAGAAGTGCGCCGATATAGCTAAACAACATTAGCTGGGTGTGTTATGCTGCTACCGACGAGCTTACCTGGAGCGGCGCCACCACCCATCGCCCACTGTCCACTTAAAAGAGAGGACGTTTGGGTTTTCTTGCTCGATATCAGTGTCATCTGGACGAGAAGAAACGTCTACGGGTGACTCTGGATCCGGAGCCATTGTTGCGCAACTGTGGGAGAGAAGGGGAACGGATTCAGCGTCGACGGTGGAGGGGATTGGCACGGAAGGAAGAGAATCCTGGTCGCAATCGATTTCCCCTCGGCCGGTCGGCTGATTGCGAGCCATGAGTGGACAAAAGCCAGAAATAAGCGAGAAACGGAGCTTGTAGGCGATGGAAAGTAAAAAGGAAAGGTAGTCTGGGATAGCGAAAGAGGTATCAAGGTGTGGGAAGAAAGGGACGAAAAGCTTAAGGCTTAGTGAATGGTGAAGTCCCAGCACTTCCAAATTGCAGCTGGTACATTCCGGAACTCAGAAGAAAGCTAGATGCCAGGCAGCCTTCTCTATTCCTGATAACCATTTTCGAAAGCATTATTGGGGTCAGTAAAACTCTCACAAGCTGACCAGGCCAAGAGCATGTTCTTCAGCTGCAGCGCATATCGAGAATGGACCATGGGCCTTGTCGACGGCTGACTCGTATTTCTGGCCAGCCGCCCGAACAATCTGAGAGTCCGATGCCATGTAGTAGTTGTATACCTAAGGTATAGGTACAGATATAGGTAGGTATAGGTATAGGTACAGTAGGAGGGGCACGTGCAGGTCAGGTGACGAAGGCTGGTTCCTGGTGGGGTTGGGGCCTGGCCGCCTGAGGCAGATATGAGGTCACGTTGCGGCAGGACCTCAGGCAGAGAACGGTCTAGAAGCTAGGCCAGTTTCGTCACAGGCACGGCCTCAGGCAGAAGCTCAGCCAGGAAGCTGTGCCTCCGGACGTTCAAATCACCGCCAGGGCTCTGCTGGAGTGAGAATCGATCCTGCCATTGCACCGAGTCAAAATCAAAAGCCTGTAACTGGCTCACGTTGCACGTCACTGGCGTATAATAGGATATCGGAGCTGCGGCTTGAGCTGTCGACTCGGGTGGTTGCAGGTCAAGGTACCCGGAGCTGACAAAGGGCGGGGTTCTGGGAAGTTTCTCAGTGCCCCGCACATATAAGCCCAGCTGGCCACGACTTTCCAAAACTCTGCCGAAGCTTCTCTCTCTCCTTTCCAAACTCTCCAATCAAGTAATCATTCTTTTGATCTCTCCCCAAAACAACGCCAAAATGTCTAACGTTTTCTTTGATATCGCCATCGATAACCGTAAGATCCCACTTGAAAATTAACTCTATTACCCCCCATCGTTTCTAACAGCAAACCCCTCCAGAGGCTGCTGGGCGCATCGAATTCAAGCTCTTCGACAACGTCGTTCCGAAGACTGCCAGAAACTTCCGCGAGCTCTGCACCGGTCAGAACGGATTTGGCTACAAGGGCTCCGCCTTCCACCGTGTTATCCCCAGCTTCATGCTCCAGGGTGGTGACTTCACCCGCGGCAACGTGAGTAACCTCGACCTGCTGTGGTGGTGGGACAATCTCTCTAAGGCATTGTAGGGAACCGGCGGAAAGTCCATCTACGGCGAGAAGTTTGAGGATGAGAACTTCGCCCTGAAGCATGACCGTCCTTTCCTCCTCTCCATGGCCAACGCTGGAAAGAACACCAACGGCTCCCAGTTCTTCATCACCGTGAGTTACACCCTTGGTTCGCAAGTGTGGCGGTGCCGGACCGAATACTGATCATTGTGCAGACTGTCGTGACTAGCTGGCTCGACGGCGCCCACGTCGTCTTCGGTGAGGTTGTCAGTGGTCAGGAGGTGGTCAAGGCGATTGAGAAGCTCGGCTCTCAGAGCGGCACCCCCAAGGCGAAGGTTATCATCGCCAACTCTGGCACCTGCTAAACGGGTCTAGTCTAGTTGTGGTAGCCTAGTTATGGCAAGCACATAAAACAACAATGAAATGTCTCCAGCCGCTAGCTGGTAGTTCAAGAGACGCGACCGAGATGGTTTTCCTTGTCGCAGTCGACTACTGTTACCCCGTTCAGTCGCAGACACCGCGTAGTTGCAACTCGACCTGCAGGCATTACAGTAAGCCAGCCAAGCTTCTCGTAATGAATTTGTTCAAAGGGTGAACTTGCTCTCCCGTGCGCTTGACCCCTGATTGCCCCGGGTGGCGCAGGTACCATGGAGCGTCAATACGGACTTCAGCCACCTCTGCGCTCAACTTCTGTTCTCTGGCTACGTAGTTCATGTGGTTATTACAAGCTCATATCTACAGCACTTTAGCGTCTGGATACTAAGAGTCTGGTTAGAAAGGTATTCTGGACCTGACAGGCGCAACCAGGAGCTGGAGACTTGCGAGCCTCATGGAGGTACCCGCAGCCGGATACCTAGTGCGGGACGCCAAAAGCACAAGTCAAAGACTGTATTCATTCTAAATACCCGCTCGATTCCTCAAAGAGACAGGAGGAGGGTCCCGACCGCTGGAGATCCGGTCCTCCTCGAATACTAACCCCTCCTAACCCGGTCATCCGACTGCACAGTAACTTGAGCTGCGTGAGAGGCGGTCAAGGTAGCTAGACCTACGTGATTGGAGGGGCGTTTAGGTAGGGAGAAGTAGTTGAGGACCTTGAGAGGTTCGAGGGATTGCCTAGGCAGGCTAGTAAACAGTACATAAAGTGTGATAATAATGTAAGGGACTAGCCGAGTACATAGGCTGATGTTTTGATGTTCTTCTATCGGGAGTCGAGAGTGCCTTCGGTGCGGTGGATATATATAGTTGTGATAAAAGCGAAGACGCTGCAAAGATGGATCCTTACTTGATCCTCAGTATACTACAAGATCTGACCTTGATGAAAATCACAATAATCCGACAGCGAAATGCCCCCACCAAACAACGTGTCAATGATCCCCAAGGTTGATACGTAAGGTAGCTGGACATCACCTCGCCGCCAAGACATCCCAAGCACCGGAACACGCCAACGCCTCGGAACTCCTACCAGGACAGGACGGACACGGCACTGGGAAGCAAGACGATCGACATTCTAACATTCGACAGCGGAAAAGGACCAGGTAGAATGATGACGTCCGTCGGCGTCGAGAGATACGTTCCAAGACCAGGGCAGGAGTAGCCTACATCCATACTTCGACTTGCAGAAGCTTGTGATTGTCGCCGTGCAGTACCTACATTCTCTCGTCGCCGAATGTCAAATTTTCCGAAGTTCGGCATGGTGGTAAATTTGTAGTTCATTCTGTCCAGCAGATATGTATTCACAGCTCTCTATCTTCCTGTCGAAGCTCTGAATAAACCCGCGACAAGTGTAGGAGTATTTATAAGCTGTTAAACCACATATATTACCACTTCAACGCACAGCTAATATAATATTATAACGATATGCCCCGTCTAGAAAGTTACATGGTATAGTCGAATACCGCAAACTATTGTATTTTTAGTGCCGGAGAATTTGGCATTCGGCGAGTATTGAAGTTAAAGTTCCCTTCCTTTCCAAGCTCCAGCAGCGATAAAAGCCCCGGACCGCCCTCTTGCTGATCGCAAGTCGAAGAAAACGCTACAACTAGGCAACCGGTGCATATATAGATACATACATATATATATATATATACAGATCGCAAGATGTTCCTAACGGCGATGGCCTCCTTCGCCTGCGCGTTCCTCAACCCGGCGAATTACATCGGCGGAGTCGACTTTCGCCCTGAACGCGACATTCCCGATCTCTCGGGCAAAGTCATCCTTGTAACCGGCGGTGCGTCTCCATTCCATCCCATGAACCCACCACAAAATCTACGAGAGATAAACAAGACTACTAACAAAAGAAACCAGGAAACACGGGCCTGGGCAAAGAAACAATCCGCCAGATCCTGGTCCACCACCCCGCCAAGGTCTTCCTGGCCGCACGCAGCGAAGAAAAAGCCCGGGCCGCCATCACGGAGCTACAGAAGCACGCTCCCGACAATCAAATCCAGCTCACCTGGCTCCCGCTCGACCTGGCCTCCACCCAATCCATCACCAACGCGGCAACAACATTCCAATCGCAATCGGACCGCCTCGATGTCCTCATCCTCAACGCAGGCGTCATGGCCCTTCCCGCGGGGGAAACAGACCTCGGCCACGAGATCCAACTCGGCACAAACCACACGGGCCACTTCCTCCTAACACGGCTCCTGCTCCCGACACTGCTCCGAACGGCGGAAGCAGACGGCGGCTCGTCGGACGTCCGCGTCGTCACCCTCAGTTCCGTGGGGCATAATATGGCGCCCGACTTCGGGACGATTCTCGACCAAGCGCGGCTCAAGCAATGCAACACGAACATGCGGTACGGCGCCTCCAAGGCGGCCAACATCCTCTTCGCCGCCGAGCTGGCCCGTCGGTATCCGTCGCTCGTCTCGGTCTCGGTGCACCCGGGCGTGATCATGACGGATCTGTACGGTCCGCTCGGAAAGCGGGTGCCCGGAGTGACGCTGGGGACGAAGATGATCGGGATGGTGAGCACGAGCGTGGAGGGCGGGGCGCGGAATCAGCTCTGGGCGGCGGTGGGTGCGAAGCGCGAGGCGCTTGCCAACGGCGGGTATTATGTTCCTGTTGGGAACTGTCGGAGTAATCGGTATGTGACTGATGAGGGGATGGGGAGGGAGCTTTGGGAGTGGACGGAGGCGGAGTTGAGGAGGGGAGGGGTGGAGCTTTGACTTTGGATATCATGCTATGTAATGCGATACCGATCGAGGACTACTAGTAGTACCACCAGTAGTACCAGTTGTGTTTGGATAGATGTTGAATATGTTAATGATACCTTGTTTGTTTATTTGTGGACGAGCTGTCAATTGTTACAGTTCCGTGGTCGAGACTGGCAGAGGTCCACTTGGAGGCGAAGCTCAAACCCACTATCTAGAAGACGAACAAAATATTCAGGTTGAGTCAGGAGAGCCGACTTATGATCATGGATCCATATCCCGGCCTAATGGGTACGATGCCGTAAAGCAGCTGCGTGCGCCTACAGTCTACGGTACAGCCCGGGCTCCTAGCTCATATTTCAGTGATTGCTACATCCATACCGCGGCGTATCACCACGATCCAAGCCGCCATTTTTTACCATCGTTTGTGTCAAAACTGATTGTGATCAGCTGTGCCGCTCATTGCACGAAATATGGCTATTACTGGATCGGGAGGCTCCCCTTTTCCGCAGACGTGGAATACGTCTCGGCATAAAAGCTGGTGAGAAGCTCAGGAGCATTGGTGATCCGATAGGCGATTACGAGCGAAAGCGGCCTGTGATGAGTTTTCGCAGGATCCTGATAGTAAGCTGAGAATGAAAGGCTTGGAAGGGATAGGAATGGAAGCGAGAGAATAAATTGCATATAGTGTTCACGAGACGAGGTAAGCGGGTCCGGTAAAGGCTGAGCAGGGAAACGCTGTGGAAGATGGCAGAAGAAGCTCGTCTCATCCAGAAAGTCAGCTGGTTGGTCATTTCAAGGCCTGCTAGGCGAGGAAAATGAACTTTCAAGAACGTTCAAATGGAGAATCGAGGTTCAGAGCTCTGAATCACGTGCGGCTGTCGTCCAATGTCGCAGACCATGTGTAGCGGCATTCATCGCTGAGAGGACCCATGCTAGGAAGGCTGTGGGTGCATCCTGCACAAAAGCGCGAGGATGTTCTTGGTCGACCATCACAAAACCAAGCGTCTGCCTTCTAGTCAGTGTCGTCCCATCCCAAGCGTGGGACCCTCGTAAATGAAAATCATGATCTGGAAGATGATGACATGCCACTGGATGTGAATGGCTTCTGCCGTGAAGGAGGCCCGAGTAGCAAGCTGAAGAGTCAGTCTCCGCTTAACCGCGACCTCTCAACCCTCCTCCGGCGTCGCCGCCAGCGCCTTGACAGATCTCTTCTCCGGCTCAATCCCCAGTCTCGCCTGAGCCACATCACACAACTCCACATCCCCGCACTCGCAATCCCCCTCCCTCGCCCAACGATACGTAATACTCCAGCGATCCTCTCTCGGCCTCGCCGTCCCATCGGCCAGTATATCATTCTTCCGCTTCTTGATCCCATGTGTCCAATGCAGCCTCGCCTCGCCTTTATACTGCATCAGACTCCTCGGCGTCAAATCGATCTCCACCCGTTCCTCTCCATGCTTCCCCCTCCGCAGCTGCATAAGCACCGGCGCACCCAGGGAAAGCGCATAGAGCTGGTCCCAGCCGCGGTGCGAGTCGACATGCGGGGGGATCCCCGCACCGGGCGGGTAATACTGCAGACAGACCTGATCGGGCGGGCGGGACTCGGTGGTCGGGATGAGTGGCTGCAGCCAGTCGGGAAACGGCTTGTAGGGGATGTCCGGGTCGATGCCGAAGGTTTTGTAGTCGAAGGTGTAGCCGTAGTGCAGGGAGATACGGCCGTTGCGGTCGGGCCATTCCAGCGAGCGGAAGATGGCGATCAGCTCGGCTTCGTGCTCGGGGGTGATGAATTCATCCTGGAAGTAGATTCCAGGGGCGGGGATGGGCAGTTCCCGGAGGTTGGTCTGGGGTTGAGTCTGAGCGACCATGCTGGTTGAGGAGAGGGAGAAATTCGGAGGTGGGCCGTATTCGAGGGGAAAAGAAATGATCAAGCATTGCTTACCAATCATATTATGCAACAAGGGTTATGCATGCACAACGCCTTTGTATACCCAACCACGACACAACCAACCTGAAAGGATACCCTTTGATACTTCCGGCCGAAGCACAATGTCTGTTTGACTGCCGTTCTAGTTGAATACTTCCGATGTTACAATATACTTTCATCACAGACGCCTCCCATCAAGTCAGCACCAGTCCTGCATGAAGTCCCCCACCTCAACCCCACAAAAACGTCCTCATGATTCATACGCCCTGGCCACCGGAACCCGGAAACAGCCCAGGTCCTGGAGAAGCAAACCAAGGTACGTCCTACCATCCACGAGACCACGATCGAGAATGACCGTATCCCGATCGAAGCTGTCAAGTGGTGACGTGCACATCGCCCCAAACCCCGGGTAGCCACGTTCGCCACGCAAAGCATAAACGATGTCTGCTCAAATACTCCATCCCTTCCCCGCATTCTGCACATCGTGAGATTCATTCAAACTTTGAGAAAACTCCAAAAGGAGAAAAACCTGAAGCCAATAGAGCAAGACTAGATCCCAGTATCCGTGGAAGAAACAATGCCTGAAGGTCTGTGGGAGTAAACCCTTCCTAAGACTCGACAAGGGCTTACATGGAGTATTGGCAGTGTCCAAGCCAGACACCAACGCCAGCACCAACGCCAACGCCAACGCCAACGCCAAAGAAGCGTTCATGGATCGCATGTTCCGTCGGCGTCCCAGCGTCGGAGAGGACAAGAGCCAGCTGCCTGCCTTTGAACGCCGCGGAAGCATCGAAGAGGCGACCGCTATTCCTGAGCGGGCTGAAAGCGTCGAGGAGCATCGGCCGCATCATCAGCGGCGGGATTCGAGGCTGCAGCGGTTCAAGGATATGATGCAGAGTGAGGAGGAGTTGGATGAAGCTGGAAAGATTTATGCGAAGTTGATGTGACGTGTGGCATGCATTCAGTTTGGTTGTCAAGAGTGTTGTGTTGAAGTGCAAAAGCGTACTTTTTTGGTTAAGCGCTTCATATCTACTAGGAAGTTTAGTGCCTATTCACGGTAGACTGTATAAGGAATGTCGCAGCTGTCAGTTATGGATAGTTAACAGGTCAATTGATTGGTGCTTTATGGAGATCAGTAGCTGCCCCAGAGGTCACATACATGGCCTAACCCCAAATACCAACGCCATAATAGGAGATGGCTGTCTGAACAGCACAGGCATCGCTAGTGGTTGGGCGAATTCATCCCATTACCGAGCCGTGTAGAGGAACTCTGGTGATTCGCGTGTGTGTTGGAAGAACACTATCTACATCACGACCAGGTCAATTCCTGGATAGATGAGGGCTTAAGGACGGATAACAACTTTAGTCCCAGAGACACCCGCCCGATTCTTATCCAAGGCCTCATCCAGCTTGTCCAAACCACCCTCCACCACCACCGGACGGTTGGCCCGGAATTGCCCCGTCGCCAACCAGCCATCCTCCCCACCCAAGGCCTTCATCATCGGCTCACTCAGATACCGCAGAGCCGGATTACTACCGAGTCCCAAGACCGGACGGATATCGACCTTGACATCCTTCGAGCTACCCAATGCCTTCGCCTCCTCATCCGCCCCCAGAACCGTGGCAACGACGCCCCCCTGCGACCCAGCCCTCTGCAACACCTCAACACCAAGCACCTGCGTATCCCGCAGCGAGATACTATCAAAGACAAAATCCAACGGCAGTCCACCCAGCGCCTCCTCATACTCCTTCACCCCCGCAGCCTTCCGATCCAGCACAACAGTGGCACCCAGACTCTTCAGCAGCTCCTCATGCGCGAGACTCGCACTCGTCACGATCCGTTCATACCCAGACAACCGGGCCAGCTGAATAGCATACTGCCCGACACTCGAGCTCCCACCGAGCACCACAATCGCCTTCCCCTTCCCCACACTCCGACCACCAGCCTCCTGATCCCACGGCGCCGTCTCCAGCCCGCGCCCACTCTTATCATAGAACCCCGTCACGGCCGCCACAGTCGCCAGACAGACACCCGCCGCCTGCTCATCGCTGATCCCGCTCGGTATCTTCCCGACCAGCGCCGCCGGCATCTTACAATACTCCTGGAAAGTCGACGAATCATAGTTCCCGATAATCCCCTGGAAGAGGACGCGGTCGCCGGGCGCCAAATCCTTCACATCCTCGCCCGTCGCGACGATCTGGCCCGCGGCGTCGGAGCCCAGCACGGCCGGGTAGGTCTCGAGGAACACGCCGCTGTCGCGGATCTTCCAGTCGACGGGGTTGATGGCTGTTGCGGTGATGCGGATGGCGACTTCGTCTTTGCCGAGGGGCGGCAGGGAGCGGGTCGTTATCGTATGGCGCGAGCACTTTTGGGGGAGTGTGGCTGCGCGGAAGGATTGTGGGAGGGACATTGTGTCTGTGAATGCGACTGTTATGTAGCAAAACGGCTATTGAGAGGTCGATTGAGGGTCGTTTTTCAAGCTTGAGGGGTAGATGACTGACATCGCAGCTCCAGCTTCAAAATACTTAGCCAGCAGTGGGTACCTAAGGTGTCCATGGGTGGGGGATGCTGGCTTAGTCATTATTTCTCTCAATGACATCATGAAGAGCACGTGATTCGCGGGCAGCTGCACGGGTCCACTCAAGCCCTAACTCCTAGACGACATATACCAGCTACGGCTGTATGCAACGGACAAGTATACACCGCGACGGGTTTACAGCGAAAGGACCTAGGGACGTACAATAGTCTGGCAAGCAGGAATTCTAGCCTCCGTATCACGGCGTACAGGTAGCAGCAGCGCGATCGTAAGCCCGTACCGTACGTCTGTGCGTACCATTAGAGAGCCCGATAAACAAGCCACAGCCCTGCAGCGAAAAGTACAGTTAACAATATCATCATTTATTGCCCTGGGTGCTTATTCGCTTTCTACCTAACCTACGCCGAATGCCGGAAACGTAAGATCCGGTCGGTCAGGTACTCGTTCATCGCGCTCTTTCTCCCACCAGGTTCCTCGGTAGGAAAGCAAGCATTTCACGGAAGGAAGGTAAGGGCCCATCCAGCGTATGGTAAATGAGGCAGTCCGGGTAATACTGAAGATAGAAAAGTGGATTAGGTCATGCTTTGCTGAAGGAAGGGGTCCGACGTTGCCCACCTATCTGGACGGCTGTAGGAATAGCAGAGAAAAGATCCATTTTATTTTATTTTTTTCCTTTGTTAGTGTTAAGAACTGACCTACGGAGGCCTTATCCAAAAACCGTGGCCTATTTGGGCTCTATGTACCTCAAGCTGTTGAAGGAGCCGGGAGCTTGAGCGTACGTATTCCTATTCAGGTGCTTACAGAGTTAGAACGACGATGAAATACTGGCTAGTACAGTAGGGTTCTTGAGATTCCCCTCTGGCCATCCATTTTATTTGCGGCCGAACCTTTCTTTATCAGTTCTTATAATGAATCAGCATGGCATGGGACCGGCCGGTACTATTCGAAAAGCGCTTCATCGGTGTCGAAGCCAGGTACCTGGGGAAATACAGATGAGACTCTCATCTTAAAGCTCTCGAATAGGCGGTATAGGAAAGAGAACCACGGTTCCGGACGGCAAGACAAGTCCATGTACAATGACAGGAGGCACCCTCCGAGGTGTACGCCTCTCAATTTGGCTACGAGTGAGGGGGTTAGGATGATCCGTCTAGAGGGATAGTGAGAAACGATCTGAGGAAACCTGCACGCGCAGGCGTTGCCCTTCATTTCCATTGATAATGATACATGGAAACCCAGAAGCTAACTGAGAGTGAACCGACACCGACACCGAAACCGAGACTGAAACGAATAACCTGACCGAATAACCTGAACAAAAAACACAAACCAGTAATAACGTCGAGAAAGCGCTCTGCAAAATCGGAAGAACAATAGGGGGTATACTCGAACAAGAAGATAAAAGCGACAAAGAGATTCGAAACAAGACACCATCCGGACGAATAAACTGAAAAACACCCGCAAGTAATGCAGATAAACAATCTGTAACATGGAAGAACATTGAAATGAACCGCTCAAAGACAATCGAAATAAAGAGTAACTAAAACAATAGTGCTGCGTTGGCAGAGGCCGCAGCGGATGAATCGTATGCAGAGATCGTGAGCGTCGTCGAAGATCATGGGCGCATCTCATTTCATGGCTTCATCCATCATCAACATCATCAAGGTAGCCGTGCCTTAGTTCTGGAAAACTCCCTGGTTGGGGACTCCCGCGTTGGGGTCGATGAATTGTGAGAAATCATCGTGGTAGCCATTGTTGGTAAAACCCCCATCCCAGTCAAGCGCGTCGCTACCGAGCATTTCCGTGAAGGACATCGCGAAAGAACCAGTACTGGGTGTCTCCAGAGAAGAAGAGCTCAGAAAAGATGATTCCGTGGGGGAAGGTAGACGCAGAAGGTTCGTTGGGCCGGGTGCTCGGGGACGGAATCCATTCGGTGCGTAGTTGCCCAAGTTTCCCTGCTGAAAGGTATTCGGCTGAGCCGGATGCGGCAGGGATTGTGGGATAAGTTGGTCGTCAAAGACGTTCGTGAACCCGCTGCCTGCGAGAATGCTGTAGTCGGGGTTCGCAGTGGGAGTGGACTGTGGAGGAGCCAGTGGAGGAACGCCTGCATACTGGGCATTGCCCCCGGGGACTAGCCCTCCATTGCGGGTGCGTGGTTGAACGGGTTGAACGTCAAACTGGCCGAGATCAGGAGCGTCAGGAATGTCCGTGTTCATGCCGGTTGCAATGTCGGCTTCGGTGTATTGGGAGGACTCAAATACCTTGATCGCGGCATCCATCTGTGCAACCGGAGGGGCCTCAATGTACGAGGTTGCCGAAGGAGGCATAGGATGCGGTGGATTCGTGGGAGCCACAGGTTGTTCAGGCGCAGTGGAGGCTCCAGAGGCCTGGTCAACTGGCGCTGGAGCTGGAAAGCGCTCGATGGTTTCGAGGGTCTTTGGGTGGGTATAGGTACATTTGAGGTCCATGTTGATGCAGCGCTCACACTTCACCTCTCGTCCCTTGCCGCAACCTTTGCCATTTACCTGAGCCATGATAGTTAGCAAGTTGCACTCGTGAGATTGGGGGAAAGGGGCCGACTTACCCTGCAGTGATCACACGCAACCCAGCCCGTAAGCTTCGTTCCGGTTCCAAGGGCCTTAATGATGGCGCTGGGATCATCATCGATCCGCTGCGTAGGATCGTCTTCATGAGCCTCGTTATGCGCACGCGCATGAAGCCAGGCATCGCGGGCACCGAAGCGTTTACCATCCTCCTGGTGTTTGCGTCTGAGTTCTTCGACCCAGGGTTGTGGGGGAATCCGGGTGAAGTCCTGCTCAGTCCTGCTCCGCTTGGGTGGGCGAGGCTGGTCGTCCTGGACTGCGTCGGTAGCGTCATCGCGGTGATTGTCGCTGGATTGATCAGCTTGAAGGGTTTCGCGGTCTGCCTGTTCGTCCGCATCGCTCTCACGCCGACGCTTCAACGTACTTTCCGCCACGTCAGCCCGCGCCCGAGCCTGTGCGAGATCGTGCGCGAGTCTGGCGACTAGGTCCTTGTAAAAAGCAATCAGTTGTTCAGGAGTCGCGTCTGCCGGCGGTTCAGGTAACTGAGCCCCAGCATCGGCATTAGTACCGGGGCGTCCGGGTTTGGTTGGAGGCGGACGGCTGGGTACGTGGATGTCAATGTTTTCGGCGGTATAGGGTCGGTACGTCTGCCGCTGATGCTGGGAGGGAAGGTAACCGCGAGGTGGGCGGCCCCTAGGACGTACCGGGCGTAACCCCATAGCCCTCGCTTGCTCATCTGTAAGTTCGATCTCGTCCGGGGCTTCGGTAGGCGCAGGGGGTGGGAGTGTATCGGGTGGGGGTATCCTGGCCACGGACAAAGCCCTGACGCGGGCAGCCTCAGGGGAGTAGATAGAGAAGAGTCGCAAAGGCTCTCCCTTGTGCGCCTTCAACGGAATATCAGGGTTTCGTTTTTTAAATTGAGTGGTCATTCGCATGCGGTCGGTGATGGAGCACAGCTGCCCGTCTTCCATACAGAACTTGCATGCATACTCATTGGTAAGGCGACAATCCTTTCCAGCCTTTCCTCGTGCCTATAGCAGCAATGTTAGCAAGTATCAACAAGATGGGGGGG